>JAYJMH010023281.1:0-18939 GCA_036873815.1 Phacellophora camtschatica
TATCTTGCGCTCCTCGTGGTATCGTAGTCGTAGCATTGTAAAGTATTTTGTAGGTAGTGTAATAAGTATCGTGTATTGTAAATTTTTAATTGATGATATAAAAAAAAAGGTTATTAATAGGTGCTGCGCTGCACCCTCCAGATAGAATAGATTCAAAGAAAGACTAATAAGCACCGCAAAAAACCCATTCAATCTAAGAGAGGGTCACTTAGATTTGAGCACCTGCGCACAGAATTTTAGAGATAGAGAAACCAACAGTACAGTAACGGTACAGAACCAAAAACAGACTCAGAATTAACTAAATTTGCCCCTTTGACTTGTCATAAAAATCAGCCTTACCACCGATTTAAAAAATGTTTTCTGTATCGTAATCAGCATATTGAATACTATGAAAATACGCAATAAATACTTTTGGTGTATCTTGATCATAAAATTACCTGAAACCTAAAATTGAGCTTTTGAAGATAAAGCTCAGGCGCAAAATCATATAAAACGACAACAAACAAAAACATTGTCTTCGGGGAATCATGAAAACTGTTCCTACTTCATGAGGGTAGACATTTTTAAATCTGGCAATGAATGCTGTGCAAAAAGGCATAGTTATTTCTTCGCGTAGCATTTTGGGAGAAATACTACTGGGGGTGGAACAAAAGCAGATTTTGTAACAATAATGAAATCGACACACCAACTTCAAATCAATTTGCGATCGAAGAAAAAGCGAATTCTCTTAAGCAGAACACCAAAACAAACAAAGCCATGTTTTGATTTTCTGCTTGAGAGAATTCGCTTTTTCTTGAATGGCATATTGCTTTGCAGTTGGCGTGTCGATTTCACTATTGTTACAAAATCTGCCCTTGTTATTGAGTGGCCCAAAAAACGTCCCCACGTTTGGGCGAAGCAGACACGGAAGAGCTATAGTTCATGTAAATTTTGAGTTTGCTTTTTAATGTTATATGAGAAGCATTGATTTATAGTTTGATACCTTGTTTGCCGAAATATACACAATAATCACTGAGTTATATAGCGATATGGACACTGCAACCAAAAATAAAGGAAATCTGTTGTTGCGATCTGCTGAAAATAGGGGAGTGAAGATACTACAATGTGACCTTAAAAAGCCATTAACGTTGGCTTTCCTTCAGTATTGCCACGGGATTTAGGAAAAGTAAAGTTAATATTTCACTCCCATTTTGATTTTTTTCATTCCACCTGTTCTACACTCCGTGTTTCTATTTTTTCACATGTAGACAAAAACAGTTCAATAAAAACAGGTGGAATGAGAAAAATCGAAGTGGGAATAAATATCAACTTCACCTAAAGCCCGTAGTATTGCTCAGGAATTACTTGGTAGATTTTGGCAAAAAAGGTATCAAACTTCCATCAAATGAAGAAACATATAACTATCAATACTAAAAGCTCCTCCATAGCAGCTTTGTGTGTATGGATACATTTTTTGAGAAACCTAGTATGCTAATAGCTTGTGATGCAAAATATTATTCGATATTGTACTTAGATTCCTCTGACCATTTGCTTTAAACAATTTACGACCATGGGTACCCAAGCGTCGCGTTAATGATCGTTTTTAATTCGACGACCATTCGTTTTACGACTATTCATTGTTAATTCAACGCTCCGCTAGTACCCAAGGTAGTAAATCGTAGTCTAGGTATCAATTAGAAGCTAAAAATTGTATACCAATGAGTTAGTGTTAAAAACAGAATATTTTCTGCCTGTAAAAATCCACTTTACAACCACTAAAATAAAACATTTATTGAATAAATAGCAGAGATAAGGACAGACACCAACCGGAAAAGCGCCGGGAAGAAATTGAAGTGCTGGGGCAGCACTGGGCAAAAATTCAATTTTGTAAACAAGACAAACAAGAGGAAAATAAATACATTGTCATGATTTTGGTAGAGCTAGAGGACGGCTGCCCCCGTTTCGCCTGTGATTCTGGCACCCATGACACCAACTTTAGACACATAATAAATAACACTTGCATATTTCACTCTCAAAGAACAAATGTCATAGATGTCATATATCTAGAGATAGCGTTTGCCCTTGTCTCCACTCTCCGCTATGATCCAACAGCACTGACCCAATCATTGACATAAGTGCAATACTTTAGCACACTTCCATTTGTTGCTTTAACAAGTTAAGCAAAATCTTTACTTTGAGAAAGTAAAAAGGCAATCCAAAATGTTTTCCATCGTAAGGCTTCAAGTTTCTCGTCAAATCAAAATTATCAAGCATCATCAACCCATTTCTTTGGCAAAATTCTCTTACGCCATTGCCAAACGTGGCTCGTATATCATTCAACAATATAGAAGGAGTTCTAGGCATCGTCTCCACTATAAGTTTAGGCCAATTTTTATCATCGTCAAACAATTTGACTATGTAAGCTAAATAATACTGCACGAAACTTTTTAAATTCGCATTGAAGTGTGCGCCAGAGTTCATAATCAAATAAGTGTTCGTTATGTTATTCAAAGATGTGATCCTTTCTCTCGTTCTCGCTGTGAAAAACGTATTGTAATCGGAAAAGTATTCCACGAGAAATTCTGATTTAAATCCACAACCTTCCGTATCGTGAAGAAGGATTGAAGAATCTATGGTTAGTTGTTTGCAGTCTTCGTTCAAAAGCTGTAGCTCGCCGAAGCAGTTCTTCTTTGCATCGAACGTGGCATCCGGGGTGAGAACGCCTTGAGAAAAATCGCCGGTCAGAAATAAAAGCGTCGCCAATGAAAATTTTCTTGCTTCACTGTCACCTATGAAAATGATCAATATGTGTTTTGTATCTCAGTTTGTTCCTCTTTATCAAGAATGTTTTTCAGAGAGAAACACTCTTTATAAATAAGAAATTCCTCTGGTAGGTATGCCTTCTACCAGGTCAGTAAAAAATGTTAAGCGTTTGTTAACAATGATGTACAAAAGCATGGATGTTCGGAAACATGGTGTATATTTAGGCCAGGCACAAATTCAACGAACGTACAGTCAGTTTTTATTTGCATGAAATAAGATTTTATCTTTCTGTTTTGCTGAAAATTCTCTTGTTTTTCTTGCGTCGTAACTGAGTGTGGGCCGCACTGTTCCAATCATGAGAACGGCCATAACTGTAAACCTCGATAATACGGTTAAAACACAAGAAAAACCAGATAATTTTACTGGGGGCTCAGGCCCCCAGCACTCTTGCTACCTACGGGCCTGTAGAAAATAAAAACTGACTATAAATGCTCGTTGAATTTGCTCCTGGCCTAAATTGTATCTTATGAAGTTAAAATTAAAATTAATTTTAAAATATTCCTGACCCTGAAATTTATGTGTCGAAGAATGAAATTTATTTTTATACTATAATAATTCCTCCTCTTTTCTTTATAACTCTTCATATTAATTTGTTTTTGACACTATACCGCGTGACCAAAAACGAACTATCTTTGTTCACTGGGCTGTAGCTCAAAAACATACTAAACACGACATCCAAAAGGCAAACCTAGAGTTTGGGATATCAGCCAGTCATCTGCAAACATGTTTACCTGTCCAAAACCTGAAATAAAAATAACCTATTCATTTTTAAGTGAATCTAAAAGAACGCCATTCATTTCCAGTCCACGTTTTGACTTGGAAAATTATATCAGTGAATTTTAAACACCATAAGGTTGTTTTAACGTCAAAAAATTGACTGAAATTGAACGTTTTTTCTTCAAATTAACTTGAAAGCTCATGAATTAAAGCAATTTCAATCAGAAGTTTTGGACAGGTAAACGTTGTCGCAGATTACTGGATGATATCCCAAAATCTAAATTTGTCCTTCGGACGTTGTTTTCTGCACGATTTCAGTTTCACGAATTTTTAACTTCAGCCTTTCGAACGAAGATAATTTGTTTTCAGTCACCCTGCATGTACTGCATGTTAGACTCACTACAAAGTCGTTAGTTCCCTCCTCTGCCTGATATTCCTCAGCTATAGTAAGAAAAATCCAGATCAGCCTCGGTTTTAGATAACGTTCCAAACACTAATCTGATTGGTTAAAAAGCAAAAGCTATTGTTTCAATCCCAAATACTGCTCCGTGATTGTCGCAGATTGAAATTTTTTCCAATTTTAGACATGTAAGTCCATAAGTCCCTGACTGAAGCGAAAACAACAGCAACAAGGAGCGAAAGTACAGGGAACTTATGTAGTGAGTCTACCTGTATGTGTCGATGATATCCCCAACAGCAAAGAGGCTTGATGATTAAAATCATGCATTACGTAATTTCACACCTATGAATATGAGATTGATTTGATTCTTTGAAAGAATCCCACAAGCTTCCCTTCTCGAAATATCAGCCAAGCTGCAATCACTTTTAGCTGGCTTCCACACAGCATCACTCGATGGTACAAGGTTGCGATAGTTGGTTGATTTTGGGTGATTGCAGTGATGCAAAGTGTTGCCACACCAACCGGTTTGTTCAGAACAACAATAAAAAGAACTGTTTGCATTGCATCCTGACGGGAGAGTGAAGTTGGCAAAAGGGTGGCTCCATCCGCACCTAAAATATTGAAGTAAAAATATCGAGACATTTTCTTTTAAATTCTTTGCTGATATTAAAATAAAAAATAAAATTCAGAAATATTAACACTCGTTAAATGTCTCTGAAAAAACATAAATAATGTGTGTGGAGTGGAAGTGGTTTATTTCTAAGTATGACGAGAAGATATCTGTTGTTGTTGGTTGTAAAATAAAAATATGGTGGTTTCATTCAGTAACCAGACCAAGGTATAAAAGCTGAAAGAAAAGCTGAAAGAAAATATTCGGCAATCCTAAATTAAATGGGAAAGATTGACAGGCGGAAAGCTTCTCACAAATGGATTGCAAAATTGACACCGCAAGAATCCATATAATTTTACATATTGGCTACCTCAAATCTTCCCTGTGCCACTTCTCAGGTAGATAAAAAGCTTTTCGCAAATCTGCGTCGGTCAGCGGTGCGAGGCGTGAAATTTCTTTTGATTTTCCTCTGACCCATTCTCCCTTAACGCCAAATTCTAGAACACTGGGGCATTTGCTGCATTTGTGTGTCAAGACTTGACGCGGTTCTTCTGTATCGCTCTGTTGCTGGCTGTCGGCCTTTTGTACAAGAAACAGAATTGAAACCATTACTGTAAAGGATAACGTAAGAATCAATGCGTCCACGTGGAAATCTTTTCTGGCCATCAACACTAAAACCAAGAAACAAACTGATTAAGTCCATGTGGAATTAGGTAAAAAGAGTTCCGAAACAGCGACATAAGTTAAAAGTTTATCTTCTTTGACCCAATATAATTCTTGAATTGAATGGACAAGGCGAAGATAAGCGAGTGTTCGAGATGACAAAAGCTCAATCAACACTGGAGTCTCTCAAGGGATATACAGAGCGGATCGACTCTCAGGAGGAATGGAAATTTGTTCGAGACAACAACCTAAGCTAAACCATCAATGAAAGCTCTCAAGGGATATTGATCTGTTTCTCGAAGTTGCAAGGGGAATAAAAATTTAATCGAGATAACTAGTTTTTGAAGTAACAAAAGCTACTATTAACTTTGAAGGGGGATGAAAATTTGTTCGAAATTTTTCGATAAGAAACTGCATGGGCCGAGCGAATACTGGATTGTTTGAACGCTGTGGATATTCTTCTGACAAAATTTATTATTTTAAAACAGTATCTTATTGCTTGAGAGTCATTTTAAGAACGACAAACAATGGAATGGAAGGGTTATGTCGGAATTTTAACCACGATTTTGTTTGAAAGTATGAGTTTACTTACCCAATCCTTCAGGCTCAAGTTAGATTGGGCGGCGGAATGTTGTTGTTGGCCTGAGGATTAAAGAGGAAGCACACTTTCAAACAATCCAGTGCAGTGTTCACGCAGCTCATTGTTACAATTAGGGAGGTGATTTGCTAAATGGTCTTTTGGAGTAACATGATTTACAGAATCTTTTGGAGTTTCCAGCCTTGTACTCGTATTTGCACTAGCTCTGGATCCGAACCTTAAGAGCAAAAATCGAAGGTCTTTGTAGCCATTTTGTAGCCACAACTACAACTGACTGGAAAAAATAATAGGCCTAACAAAGACAAAGTAATTCATTATTTTCTTACGTCTTTTTGCTCGTCTGAGCTGGTTCACTCTATGTGAAAACATTTGAATCTTCTTGTAAATTAAGTTATTTCTTGCAAGAAATTGTTTCGTAATCTTTCACATCATCTTCTTGTTTCAAATGCAAATATTTGAAACTGGACAACAAGGACAGTATGAAAGCTGACTTTATACAAAGTTTGTCCTGTAGTAAGAACAGCTTCTTCAGAAAGTTTTGTTGTCAATAATTTCCCAGTCTTTCTTCATCAACCTCTAGTATCCAATACAAGTCTTCAAAACTGAACAATGCATACAGTACGAATACCCACTGTCAGCAAAGTTTGTTGATAATTTTCTCGCATCAAGAATCGCTTGTTTCGTGAAGTAATGTTGTCAAATTATCCGTTATCTTTTTACGCCAGTCTCTTGCATCAAATGCTACTTTTCAAAATTTAATAACACAAACAGTACAAATGCTGACTGTCTCAAAAGTTGATCATATATTTAAAAGTGTCTTGGATGCAAAAAAATACCAACGCTGGTTGTCTTCAAAGTTTGTCCTATATTTGATCAATGCTCATCTAACTCTGATTCATTGTAGCACAAAAGTATCTTCGCTTACCTTCAAACTTCAACAGAAGGCTATTCCTTGCTTTGTTTGTATGCTCTTGTTAGCGAGTTTGTAAACACAATCTTTCTGAATTTCTGAAGATATAGTTTTGCTGAAACGGGTCCAAACCTTGAATCATGTCAAGTCGACAAACAATACCAGATCTTCAATAATTTCAATTTCTTTGCATAAGTTCCTCCCAATAACAAACCAAAAATATTGTAGATTTCCTTCATGAGATTCAAAACTCTAACCATAGCAGTTAAGCACAAAGATGACAATTATCAGGAGGTTTTCATACAGAGAAACTGATAGGACCGGTGGTAACATTTAGCATAATAACTTTCTGGAATCCCCGATATTTCAATGCATATCTAACATAATTGTCTAAGATCACATTGTCTTCTTATTGTTGAAAAAAGCTTATGAAAATACTGTTCGACATGCAACATTCCGTTGAAAAACACTTGTTGTCATAGCTGCAAACACGTTGCACGAAACGCGCCGAATTGTTGAAGCATGTTTATTGAACATTCGTTCTGTACGCAATGGTTGGCCAGCGTGTCAGTTGCCTTAATAAAGGGTGGTCAAGGGTTTTCTGTGAAACGTGATTGGCTCTATTTTTAACAGTGACACGTGAAAACCCCAGCCAAAACGGCCCGTGAAACGTGAATGGATCAAACTTTTCCTCGTGAAACAGCTTTATTTTTAAAACGTGAAATTAAACATTTTCATTTCCGTGATTCGTGATTCTGAATCAACAATACTGAAGAAAGCTTTTCGTCTTCTTATTCTGTATTTTGTAAATGTTACCATACACATTTTGATACAAAAAAATTAGAAAGCCCTTCAGTACTGAGTTTTCAATTCTTTACAAACAGCACGTTTCCTAAAAGTTTCTTAAGCTGTAAAAGGAAAACATAATAGCATATCTATACTTTCATGTTCTAAACTAAGGAAAATGCCCTGTGGTAATTACATGCAACTATGATTAGCATTTCACATACAAATTAAGTCAGTTTCCTTTCAATTCCTATGAATACAAAATTACGAAGAGTAATACAATTTATAAAGTTTCTTAGTTTTTCAGCAGCTCCAGCATTGGTTTCTTATGAAATAAAATTGTGTACATTAATAGTCAAAATTTCGAGAAAGGCCGAAATTTTAGAGCACTACAATGTTTTGACTGTCATTGTGTCCCAAAATTTTGCAGTTCCAAACATTTGAAAGTAAACACATAAAAAACCACATAAAAAGTTTGGCGACGACTTGAAGCGTATTTTTTAATAAAAAAAGACTATAACTCTTCTTGTGTTGGCATTACAAGAATGAACAATATTATGCATAGGTATATCACAATGAATTTAAATAAACATATCGTCAAAAATTTGAAAAAATCGAGCATTAATTTTTAATGTATTAACACGAAAATTTACCTGCATGAAAAACTAGCAATAACATTTTAGCGAGCTAACTTGTATATATCACGAGTTGTGGGAAACCAAATATGGTATTATTTACTATCACCATTATTTAAAGTAAGGGATCAAATAGCTGTAAAAGCTACTTCAAGCCTACTTGGTACAGGGTGGCCCAAAAAATGTCCCCATCACGGTTGAAAAGCTGCTACTAAGGTGCATTTCGAGCGTTCTGTTTTTGTTTGAATTTGTTACTAGAAGTGTTGATATCATGTTTGCCAAAATCTACCCAATATCAACTGAGTTATACTCAATGAAACCGAAAGTAGAGGATTCCTTTTCTGCTGTGTAGGCCAGCCATATGACATATTGGTAACGTAAAATTTCCTGGTTTTTGGAGGCAAATGTAGAAATAGTTTTTATATTATTTCAGAAATTTTAGTGTATAATTAATTCTTGAATTAAATTCATTTGCTAAATATTAATTTCCTAAATATTAATTTGCTACCCTCAACTAAATAAAAATTTACACAGCACTTGCAAATTAGAAAAAATCACCTAAGGAATGAGCATGATATGTTCGTAACATTATGACGCATTAGATTAAAAAAAGGTTCATTTCAGCTACTGCTTGGATACATTATTTTCATTTTTGTTAAGAATGGTTTAGATCAGATCACAAGATAAACATTGAAAGTTTTCAAAAATCTTCTTTGAGACTGCCAAGGCTGCATTGCATTAGCAAAGATGTTGAAACGCCCCGACATCGCGAATTGTAAATAAACCTTTACGTGATGCCCGACATTAAACGTATTTCGGCACGATACTATGCCAAGACAAAATGTTATTGGCCCGCACGAGTTTTGTTTCGACTGCTGGTCTGGCCACTGTTCTATTTACATGTGAAGGCGACATAAAACTCATACCGGCACGAGTTTTATGTCGCCTTTTTGTCTCGGCATGATATCATGAGCCGGTGCGATTCTGCATGGAATACGATTTTGATTATGGTCTCATTAAAAGACCCTAGCAACATTGCCAAATGACACACTGCGTTTCAAACGCAATATGCTTCGTTCTTAGACATAGATTTGTAAGAAATTTGTAGGGCCATACAAAATCGCATACCCATGCAGAATTGCACATTACAGTAGCATTAAACTATCCTATAAAAGCAACTATTTTTAAAATCGGGGCATATTTGAAGCATTTGTTTTGATTTAAGACGACAATAAATTGTTACATCGGTTACGTGTACACTGTAAGGCTTAACCCTTAACTTTCCCTTAACATAACTTAACTTAACCCTTAACCTAACCCTAACCCTTAAATTTCATGCCGTTGTGTATCAGCTCTCGCGTGAATGCCTTCGTAGTTGTGATAGTCCAAAGGTTGTGGAAATAGAACAAGTAGAATTTGGTATTTGATCTGAATATCATTTTGGCCAATCACATCAAATAATTTGTGTCCCATATCCATGAAAGCTGAGAATTGATTGGATATTTTACGAATGTAAGCAAATCCTGTGTTAAAATCGCACGACTCCCAAAGTTTATTTAAGAAGCATTCTTTTTCATCCTCCGCAACCAGGGGCTAAACTAAACTTTCTGTAAACATATGCAAACAGTGCTGTTCCATCTAGACTTCCCCAAGTAGTATAGTTATCATTTGGCCAGTGTAGCGCCTCTCCTTGTCTTTGGATATTCAATTGCTGCTTTGCAGCTTTGCAAAGACTTCTTTTCCATAACTGAAAAAAGTGCCTGGCACTGAAACTCACGAAATAATTAATCAAACGAAATACCATGCATCGAACAGAGTCTAATCAATTTTTTCAGTGCTTCCCGAACTCGAGGAATTACACGAACTAGGTCGTTTGTCCATAAGAGATGTAGGCAATGGCCCTTGGCCATTGTCGTTTGGTTGTATTGTTTCTAGGTCTGCCAAAACGCGCGAAAGATCGTTTCGTTTTGCAGGAGTTATATTTTGAGCAATGTGCACAATAGCATCCATCGCAACGTCTGGACTTCCTTGGAGGAGCCTGTGAATAAAATAATAAATTAGTAATCAAGTCTTCAATTGAAGTCGATCAGGTGGCTGCTCGGGTAGGCCTCAGCACAACAATAACCCAAAAAATAATGCTGAAAAAGATGTGCGTGTGTTGTTGTTGATTGCAGAATGGCTTTCAGGGAATATGTGCCTGTCTACAAGGAGGTACGATCAAACTAGTACTAGTCCTAGTATGATCCGCTCACAAGTTTTATGGGTTTCCTTGATGAGGAAACCTCGAGTTCTACTCAGAAAGACGACTGAGGCGCTAGGGGAATCCTCCTATAACAATGATCCTTTCTCCTTGTAAACAGAATTATTTCTAAGTGAACACCCAAATTTGTGCATATATATATATATATATATACGTGTGGTGTGTGTGTTTTATTTTGTGTTTTCTATTTTTTGATCACGATAGTAGGACACAATAAAAAAGCACGAGTGATGGGAAACTAAAAATAAAAAGTAGAAAGCACACACTACGATTCCTAAAATCCATGATACGCATAGTCTATATACATAGTAAGCGGGAATTGTGTATTAAAAATAGATTTCACAGTTGTCAGCTAAATCACAACAATAAAGCGAAGCTTTGCTATCTTTGTTAGTTTATTTACCTTAAGTCTTTGAAAACTCTTTAACGAAATATACCTGCCGCTATCTTTTTTGTCTGATTAGAGTATTTACAGAATGGCGACAGCAAAGAAAATGCACGCGAACGTTCAAATCTTAAATCCCAATAACAAAAAACAACAAAACTTTCCTCTGCTTGTCTATTTATCTTTAGTCTTCAAAAACTCTTGAAAAATTTCCTCTGCCGCTTTCTTTTCATTTTTTCATTTGCAAGAACATTTACACACTAATGACAAAAACAAGCGAGCGAAAACATTGCTGTTGTTATAGCAAGCTGTTGTTGCTGCTCCTAAAACCAGCTTCAATGAAAAATATCAATGCAAAGATAACACAGCGTTTAAATCTTTGAATGGTTAATCTCAATGTTTTCTCCTAACCAAATTGAATAACATTCACACCTCTCGGCATTGTTAGAACTGGATCTTGAAAGTTTTAGGCTTCTGAAATAAAATGAATTACACGCTTTGTTCGCTTTGTTTTAGAACATTTTTTTTGCATATTAATTTAAATGTTTTTGTTCATATTAGTTCATGGAGATTTCTTTCACATGGGGAAAAACATGGAAGTTGAAGAAAATAACTTTTTTATCTTTCCCAATATATGAAACAAATCTCCACGAAAAAATATAAACCAAGACATTCTAATTAATCTGGAAAAACATTTCAACAAAAACTTGAAGAATAAAGCGTGCAATTCATTTTATTTCTGTAACCTAAAACTGTCTAGATCCCGTTAGAAAAATGCCGAGAGGTGTGAATGTTATTCAATTTGGTTAGGAGAAAACAATGAGATAAGCCATTCAAAGATTTGAACGCTATGTTTGTAAAAGATAATGTCAAAAACCTGAAAATATCCTTAAGGTTTTCATTCTAATTTTATGACTCGAACGCTGTATGTTTCCCGGCGTCGAAACAACGCATTTGTAGTCAAGGTGCTGTTTAAAACATCGCATTTGTAGTTTTGTAAACAAGAGGTAAACTCTTCATTGATTTAAACAAACCTACCCTTTAATTTTTCGAAGAACCGAATCTCGTTTAATCCATTTAATATTTTCTCTAATAACCGATTCGTCTCCTTTTTCTAAGTCAGCCTCAATCCATTTTGCAGCAACTTCGTTGTCCTGCCACAGATAAGACTGCAAAAAAATTTCAAAAGTTAAAAATTTTGAGGCCGGATTTATTTCCAATCAACAAGAAAAATTTACATAACATCATTTTGGTACAAAATATTAGATAGCAGGTGCAAACCAATTTAATTGGATAACATTACGCTGAAATACCAAAAATTTGTTTACATCCGACGAAACAGACATTTGGTTCATTGCAGTTATTCAAAAATATTTGTGCAAAAATAACTTATTACACACCCCCTCCACATAACACATAAGAAAATATCACAGATTGAAGAAAAACAAGAGGGTAAATTTGAAAACAAACAATATTGAGGAGGAGCTGTTTTTATTTTCTGATTGAGAGAGTTTTGCTTTGTTCTCGACGGATAATCGCTTTGAAACCATTGTGTCAATTTCAATATTGTTACAAAATTCGCCTCTGTTATACTGAGATGGTTCAATTTGAAGTTGTTATGCATGGGAAAGACATGTACACAACAGAGGCAAATTTTGTAACAATAGTGAAACTGACATGCACACAAAGATGCGGTAAAAAGATCAGTGTTTGATCATAATCGAGATAGTGATGACACACATCATCTTCAAGTAAGTATATATTTTCTTGAAATGTGTATTTTAAGAATGAATACTATTTGTCATGTATCAAGAGATGGTGATGGTGTGTGTCAATATCTCAACTACAGTAAAAACCCGCATACAAGAACCATTACCATAAACGTTTCACCACCGATTTCTGAAAAATGTTGTTATTTTGAAGAAGCAACACATAAATATTTCAAAAGTCAACGGGAGTTAAGAATGATGTATAGCTTCTGCATCTTGCAAGTAGACTGACCCCCTTCATTAGAGTATTTTGAAATTTCATACAAACTTCGTAAAATAATACCTTTGGAAGGCTCATCTTGAAAACATAAGGTTATTATATGCGGAATTTACTGGATGAACTAACGAACTAACAGGTCAAACCCAAATGAAACCGAAAAACTAAGGCTAAACAGATATTTTTATAATACCATTGACAAAACCAGAAAACAGATGGAGAAAAATGTGGTTACAGCCTACCCGGACTGATCCGTTTGTTTCCAAAAACAATCTTTCAAGCATTGAATTAATGCGTGCATCTGATGGTTCCCTGATGAAAATAAAAACGTCGTTTTGATCGAAAATGGTTTGATGAAGAAAAGATAATGTATGGATATACCACTGTGAGCACAGTGAAATAAAATTTCTCTCATAGAAACTGCGTATTTGATATCTTCAGTATATATATATTATGTGTAATATTTTTAAATAAATCGTTAATCATGGTCAAGCAAATCATTTTGAAGTAGAATTGTTGATATATAAATCAGGTCATATTAATAGCATTCAAAAATCTTAAATTACTTTAAAATACAACTTTCATTTTCAAAACATTTTGCGATTTTCTAATAAAAATCTTTCAGCCACAAGCTAAAAACTAATTGAAATGGAATTTATATATATGGAAAAAGATACCTTATGGATATGGAATAAGTTTTATCATCAAGTTCTAAATTTCAAAATTCCCAAAACTGCATTTATCATTATCTTTATAAAACATTATTATTATACCGTAAATTTATCAACAAATTATGCATATATATAAATATGTATATAATCATTTAAAAAAAGGTTTTATCTATGTACTTTGTCCAACCTTTCAAGGGAATGAAATAATACAAAAGCTCGGAAAAGATCGAAAGTTCTTGTCCTGTGGTATATCTCTAAAATCAATTTTGGAAATGTTTGAAAATTCCATTTATATGACAACAACAACAACAACAACAACAACAACAACAACAACAACAACAACGACAGTAATAGCAACAGCAACCTCAACATCAACAAATCAACCTTTTCATGATAAGCCGCAATTATCAAACTTTCTCAAATTTTGGAGATTTTTTATTCTCGAATTGGTTTCTGCAAAAGTTTAGTTTAACAACAAATTTCTACATTTCAACTTACATTATCGTAAAAATCATTAGTGATTTGAAGATTGGTAATCAGCAAGGGTTTTGGGTGTGAACATGATGATTGGACACCTATTTGTCTTAAACAATTTTGTACGCTCAAATCCGTTTCCAAACCTCAAGATTTGTTCCAAATCTTTTTTTAATGCTATCAAAAAATCTCATAATAGCAGCAGCCACACCGTTTTCAAGAGGGTAAACTCTTTTCAAAGTATCCAAATTCATTTATAAATGCTCCATATTAATTTCAATGCACATACTTGCAAGAATCACTGATCTTCTTCTTAACTTGCTCAACAGCAAGAAGACGTCTCAACCGCCAGTAAAAAAATCGCCGGCAGTTCTTCCACTTCAATACCTCCTAAAACGGAAATTTAAAAATACACAAATTAAGGTTCATTGCTTCAATCCATGAATAGATAATTGCAAATTATTATGTGAATATACTAGCCAATTTGACGAATAATAGTGAATTATGATGCAAAGCGAGGGTGAATTTATGTCAATATCCTGCGACCTGAGGCAAGAAAACGATAGAGCCAAACATGCAGTTTATATGAATTGGATTGCACACGTTGTAGACACATAGTATTTCTGGAGAAGTGTTGGGGCAATAAAATTACAGGCCGGGAGAAAGATAGGAATTCAGCTGACATATATTCATCGCTGTGACGTAGATATTAAGGACCTTAAGAAACGACGACGGCAACGTCAACAGAAATCTCGTATCCTTTTGTTTTTGATGGTTAATTTTAAAATGAAAAGCTGAAACCAAGCAAACGTAAATCCCCAACGAGATCTTGAAGTTGTCTTTCAGAATTTACATCGCCACAATTGTATGTTTTCAGTTTTCAACACAACGCAATGGCCGTTCCCAGTAAAACTAGTTGGCATTACAAGAGGTGTTGCAACTTATCGAATTATGTGATAGGTTAGCCTTGTTTAAATAGAAGAAGTAAGAAAAATGGCTATCAAAGCAAATGGAAAATGGGGTTTATTTTGGTGATTTAACATGATGTTTCAGCTGCCGTTGCCGTCATGGCTGCTTAAGCTAACTAATTGTAAATTAGAGCGTGCACAGATGTGCCTATCAAAACATACATTGCACTTACCGTGACAGCTCCTTGCTCTTCCATTCTTCCTGCAGTATCGTGAAGATCAGCAAATTGTATTGCAATCTATTAAAATGAAGTAACAATGTCAACGACTAAAGCAAAGACAAAGCAAGGATAAAAACTAAAATTTCGTCAATATATGTACAAAAAAGCCAAATAAAATTGTGTACAACACAAGATTAAGGCTTCCATAAAACAAAGGGATTTACAGTTCTTTTCAAAATATTTCACAGCAGAGTTTGTAAGACAATAGATTTCGAAAAACGAAAGATTCAGGTCTTGAACATCAAAATGCAATTTACGATTAGAAATGATAAATTTCACACCTGGAACTGCACTCAATCAAAATCAAAATGAGCAAAGAAAGCACCTCCTCATTGTTATTTGCTGGACTGCATTGAAAGGTGTGAAATCTACTCTTCAGAGTGATGAATCGCATTTTATGTTCAGTGTGTAAAACAGTACGAGCTCATTCTAACAGAAGCAAACTTAAAGTGTAAAATCCTTTCATAATGCTTAAATCCTTTGTCTTACGAAGTATATATATCCTTGCCTACAAAATATAATTTTAAAATTGCCTACCTGTGTATAAATTGGTGTTAGTTCTACTTCTCTTTCAGCTATTTTCTGCTCAACATTTCTTCTTTCTACAATTGATAATTCTACAAAAAAAATATTTCAAAAGTTGCTTCTAAACAAATATTTCTTTAAAGAATATCTCCACCACATCCAATTAAATTTACGAAACGATTTGTAATAAAGGAAGAACTCGCTAACAAGAAACCTGTTGCTTAAAATCAGCCTGTCTGGTTTTTTAACATTTTGGCAAGTTAGATAGAGTTGGGCATTTGTGTACTGTCATAGAAAAGTCATAGCAATACTCGTCTATTAACTGGAATAATCTCCATCATTAAAATAAACTCTTTCAATTTTACTTTTAAAATAAACTCTTTCAATTTTACAATTTTAATAAACTTTCAACATAATTTGTAAGCTTTTGCCAAAAAATCAGTCTGTGGTTTCTTACAAGTCAATTTCTCATTGTCGGTTTCTTACCGCACTTATCTAATTTGAAAAAAATACCCACCAGGTGACGCTAATTTGTGGTAAAGTTCTGAGTATGTATTGTCTAAGCGACGCATGGTCTTGACCAAGTCCTTCATTTTGAATTTAATTTGTATTGTACCAGCAGGCTCAAGAACACCGCCTCTACAAAAGAATTGACATGTATATATATATCTGTTAAATAGAGCAAATAAATACTCCTTGACCGCCTACTCTCTAAATAAAGTTTAGTTCTTGTGAATTAGAAAACATTAATCATGCCATCCTACTCTTTCCGTAAGATGTTCACATCAGATTTAAAAATGAACGATAAAATCGACATTGAAAAATTGTTTTAATATAATGTCTTTCGTAGTTTTTCCAGTTGCGTTGCCCATGCAGAGCTTTATTTCTCATTAATACACAGTGTAAAGCATAATATTTTAAAGAATTTTCAAGTAGAATCTTTATGTAACAAACCTGCACAGATACTTAATAGAAATAAAATGGAATCATAGGACAATTAATGAAGAATTAATAATTATCCAAATGGTGTCATCACCAGGCAATCGGTCATCCATCAGTAACTATCTTCAGAGTGAAAAACACTTTCATCTTTGGAAGAATAAAAAAGGGCAAGGCAGCTCTTGGAGAGTCAGATAGCAATTTTTCCCCTCAAGGCCCCCTCTAATGCTGGAGGAGAGCTGTTGATTAATCTTGCCCTCCTTAAACTTTGCTTTCTTGTTGGTTTTAATGAATCCATTTAAGAATAGATCACTGAATGGTAGGTGGGAGCAGTTAATTACTCGCCTGCTAAAATCGTATGGCCAGGCCTAACGGACTATGACATGTGTACCACTGCTAAAGTAAAATGTCATATTTTTCAAGAAGAAAATGCGGGCAGAACGTTATGTTAATTTAGATATTTTAACCCCTAGAAAAACCACATAGCTTATTACTAAATAACATGTAAAATTCTATTTTCAGAAGTTAAATGTGAATATATATTAACCTAAGGTATTTCAGCGTTTGGTTATTTTTTAAATTAGGTTAGTTAGTGTGCTACCCCCTGAAAAACTAACCTGAGCCAAGATTTACTCGTTAATTTGGAATAAATCCGAGGATATAATAGTTAAGTTACCTGCATTCGGCATCAGCATACATTTCCATGTGTTCGGGGTTAATAGTGGGATCTACAACGACCCACGCTCCCCCTCTCAGCTCTCCATTTGGCGGTATGAATACAAGGACAGGTTGCTTGTACAGCCTCAGTGCGTCAACAATGAAAGCGCCATACTTCAAAACCTGATCATACATGTCTGTACAAAGAAGAAAAGTATGTTTTGAACAAAAGTATGTTTTGAGGCGAATTGTGTAACAATAGTGAAATTGACACACTTCAAAGCAACTATCTCTCAAGAACAAAGCGAAACTCCCTCAACTGGAAAATGGAAAATGAAAGCATCTCCTCCGCAACATTGCTTGTTTTCGTTTTCCAGTTTTGAGGGATTTGCAGTGTTCTCGAGGGATAATTGCTTTGAAAACAGTGTGTAAATTTCATTATTGTTTCACTATTTCGTTCAGGTGTGGAAAAAGCATTAAGACTATTAAAATCCCAAATGGGCAATCAAGTGACTTACATACGAGGAGCTTACATCACGTTACATCACCACCAATAGCTCAGGTATTACTTAGTAGCTTTTGGCAAACAAGGATTAAAAGTTGAAGCTTCTTTCTTACATGAACGTAGAAAGGAAGGACAAAATTATCAAAAATGAAGCTCCTTCACAGCAGCTTTGCAAGCGTGGGGAAATTATTTTGGGCCACCAGCAATTTGAAAAGAGCGACTTACTCCTCGTAAAATAATAGTTGTTTAAAAAGTTGCTCACCCTTCATGCCACCGGAAAAACCCCTCCAGTTTGCAAAAATGAACAACGGAAGTCCTTCACGGTTGAAATCTTTTATAGCTTGCGCTGTCTTGAAAGAAGAGTCTGGGAACCACACTTGACCAGCTTGAATGATTACCTACAACACAAAAAGTAAAATCTGCCGGGTAAACAAAACAAATGCATGGTTTTTATAATGATCAACACTCTGATTTCGATTATGATTTCGATCAACACTCTGATGAGAAGATTCGTTTATCATTCGTACAGAAAAATATATTTTTAGCCATAGGTTTCTTTAAATGCATTGCAATTACAATGCAGAAGTTTGTTTTGTTCGATAGTGCTTTGATGTTTCTTGAACTCGCAGTTCCCCACAGTTCCCCGCAGATTAGTGCGAGATTATCTAGAAACAAAATTCCAGGACAGTTACCTTCGTTTCTGAACTAGGGTCAGCTGGGTCTGGAGGAATATGACCTTCCATCGCCCTTGTTTCGGGGCATATGACACCGATAGGTATGCCACCAAGCCTAACAAATAAGAAAATAAAACTTTTAGTCAAATTTTGATGAAATGAAATGTTCGGTGTAACATTCGGTCTCATTTGATAACGGATGCCTTGATAACTACAATATACGCATGCTAACAGTAAAATATTCGACAAGAAAAACAACAAAAGCTTAGATATGGATTACACTTCGATGTATCATGGAATAAAAACTAAATATATACCTTGCTCGTCCAACAACAACAGTTGGTGCCCAACCTGCCATGATCTCGCAAAATGAATCGTTGTCAAAGAGACCGCCTTGCCAAATACTTGAGTCGTCTAAAAAATACAACATTTTAATTTAATTTTATTTAATTTAGGAAGAAGGGACACCCTTTAATCAACTGATTGGCTTACAAGTGACCCTCCTCTTAAACTTACACTACAATGATAAAAATTGCAATATTACATCATTTTA
>JAYJMH010023292.1:0-18936 GCA_036873815.1 Phacellophora camtschatica
ACAACTGGAAAGGGGCACAGATATGTAGAGAATCTAAAAAATTGTGGTATTTAGAGAATCTAAAAAATTAAATAAACTGGACTGATATTTGTCGTTGTTGCTGCATTGTGGAATAGCCTCCCAGCTGGTGGATGTACATCCCTGTTATAATCAATGTTTTAAAATTTCAACTTACTAATTTTTATTTAAATTTAAAGTTTATTTTGAGTTTATTTTAATTTTGTAAATAAATTAATAGTATTACATGTTTTCTTTATAAGAAACCTGGCTTTACCAGTTAGTTTCTCATAAAAAGTTTTTTATAAAAAAACGTGTATTGCTACTTTACAACTCTTTTTTTGTTTATTATAATATAAATCATGTAATGGAATTGCAAGCTACCGTCTACCGACCCCCGCCCCTTGAAGTGAAAAGGCAAATCAAAATTGTTTACTGTCCAAAACTGCCAATTGTTTTACTGTCCAAAACAAACCAAAACCGTCCATTGATAGCGACAAAATTACCTCATGGGCTGCAGATCAACAGCTCTATTTCTTTCAGTCCTTGGAAATTGGATTTGTGAAACATGGCATATAGACAGGCCTAGGCCAGCAATGCCAGTTGCCGTACATTTCTTAACTCGGGAGAGCATCATCGAATGAATTCTTTTGACGCACTCTCCCTTTACCAAGCTTAGCTCTTCGTCATTTTTCTCAGCAAGACTAAATAATTTGCGAATTTTTCTCAGGAGCTGCGATCCAGAATGCGACTCCATTGAACTTGACGATTAGAAATTTCGTGGTCCTTGAAAATGAAATTACGCAATAAGTGCAAATGGCGCAAGCCAATCAGAGAACGTTTTATGGGTATCAGAATTTGGCGGGAGCACCCATTGCGTTCAAATCGAAGGGGAGCAGGCCAATAGGAGAGCAGTTTAATGGGTGCAGGCCAATAGAAACGCCGTTTAATGGGTGCAGGCCAATAGGAAAGCAGTGGAGTAAAGGGCTTTTGTTTTCAAAAGAAACAAAGAAAAATGCGGTCCTTTTTGTTCCAGTGTTGGTTGAAACAAAGCAGAAATGCTTTGTGTCGGCTCTATCAATGTTGAAATTCTGGCTGAACTTTCTTACAAAATTTCTTTGTATTTGTCATACAATAGTTGCTAAACAACATCAAGACAAACAGCATCAATTTTTTTAAGATTGCCTCAATATAATTCTAAAGATCAAAAGCAAATTTTGCAAAACAAATTTCTAACAAAATCTCTGGAAATTTGACGGGTGCTCGAGCACCCTTCGCACCCGTCTGGATCCGCCCCTGGGAAGGATAATATTTTCTATTTGAAACTCTACTGGGAAGCTTGAAAAGAAAATTTGCAATCCTTCGTTATGACAGAACCTTCAATCAGATATAGATTTTTGCAGGCAAGCTTGATTGTGTACATATTTTATAAATATTGCAATAGGAAAAATTGGAAAAGTTGAATTGCTTATGACCAGACATGAAATTTCCAACCAGAGAAAGGTTAAACTTTTTTCTGGATTGATTCTCACATAATTCAGACATTCAGGTTTATCTCTTTCGTTGAAATTAAATAATTTTTTGCCTGCCCCACCTTCCTCAAAATAGACTAAAAGATAAAAGATTTACCTGCTAATAGAAAATTAATGAAAAGCTTGCCTGAAATAAAGTAACGTGTGGCTGGTGGCTGTATTCATTGATATTGAAATATTTTCTTCAATAAATATATTTGCCAAGACTAAGCGACTAAGTGGCGGAAATTCAGGTTTGAAACACCTAGAAAATGGTAAAGATTTCCGACGGATGCTCAATTTTTTCAACAAATTTGCGAGATTTAGGGGATCCATTGACCCCCCAAGTCGCCCATAATTTCCGCCACTGGTATGACCATTTATGACCCTTCTTCGCTTCATAACAAAAAATTCGTAAGCACACTACTAACCGCGAGGAATTTTCACAAACATCCAACCAATCTATACACACAATTGTGGACATTAAATGCATCAATAATAAAGCTAGATATAAAGAAATGGACACAGGCCCACATTAGTTGATTATGGCTAATTAATTACTTGAGCTATTGTTAGATACTTACATTTCCTGTAGTAGGCTACTGTACCGTCGCAAAAACCCGCATAGAACGATAACTGTTGAGAACCTGTATACCCTAAACTTTTCATCATAAAAATGATTTTAAAAGTCAATGCGCGTTTCTGGTTTCTGCACCTTCTCGTTAGTAGACTAACTAACCCTTTTCATTTGAGAATTATGTCCCCTAAAATTAAAAATTTTTGTTTGGCTCATGTTCAAAACATGAGGTTCTCAAAAAAAAGATCTACGCAGGTTTTTACTGTACACCTACTCTTTGTCACCAGTTAGATACCACGAGAGTTGCCCAGCTTCTTCACCAGTTAGATACCACGAGAGTTTCCCGAGACTGTCAAATACGAATATTAAGTACTATGTTCAAGCTACAAGTTCAAGCGAGTGTTCAGGTGTGGTTAACCTATGCTGCTTTCACGCTCTTCTACTTTGATACTGAGCAGGACCGAGTATCGGTATAATTCACCTTCGACAAAACTCGGTGTACTGTTCGATTCCTTCTTCTATTTCACTGTTTTTGCCTGTTTGCCGAAATTCAAAACGTAAAATCTAAAATCTGCTGTCTGCGTTTGTAACTCACCATTTCTAAAAACTGCAGTGTCAACGAAAAGTCAAAGCAGAAGCAGTTAACCTCCACGAAGATCTCAGTTACCAATCACGAGTCCCATTAACTTCTCTGTTGTACAATCTTTGTAAAATCTATAAGAAAACATTTACACGTTCATGCATTACTCAAAGATTATTCAAAAGATGACAATTAATCGAATTGAGTTAATTCAAAATAAGAATACGTCATTTTACGCTCTTGCAATGTTTTATGCAAAGTGTGATTACAAAAACAATCCACGTAATCGCACAATCCGATGTTCATGGGTCGCTTAACTCCTCTTTTATTCTCGAAACAACAAATTATTTCAATAAACTCATGCGTGTGAGCATACCAATTAATTGACAAAGGAAAGGTTTCGCAGCTATTGTCCCATTGTTCTATTGTGCTTCGTTATAAACAAAATAACACTATGGTAACATGTTGTCCGTCCCTACCACACCAGGCTTTGTTTTAAAAGTTTACAACCAAATCCTAACAGGGTTTTTGTTTTCTACGGGTGTAACACAGGAAAGACAAATGGGATAAACACACCACTTGTTCTTTATACAAATCAAAGCCATAAGAAAGGTTTTTCTTACGACTATGCACAAATGTTTACTTGGCTAAGAATAGCTTTTCTCGGCATGCTTTTACGAGGGGGGGGGGGGTAAAATTTGTAAGTTTATTTAAGAGGGATGATATTATGTCCCTGTCCTCAGTACTTTTAACCTTGTGAATGCCTTATGGGGGTCATCTGATTTTCCGGAATGGCGGGATAAATTTCAGTTGAAATGCGCGGAAGGCGGGTGGATTCCTACCCGTGATGCCCATGCCCCCAACTCGAATTGAAGTAGTTGTATGCGTTTTGCATGAAAATGTTTTTAATATATGCATCTGGCTGATTAAATAAAACACGGTTGACACAAATAAAAAATATCTCCATTTGCAGGGCTGTCACTTGAAATACCCGAGAATAAAAATCAAAAAATGTTTCCAAAAATTACGTCCACATTCATCCACGATCCTATACAAGCGCGAGTCTTGCAGTTTACTTTTTGCACCTCTCAAGGTAAGAAAGAAAATAGAAGCTATACTTCGTAAAAATTTGTATCTCGCAAAATAAACCATGGTACATGACAACAAATTTCTCGAACATCAAAAGTTGTTTTCTTTTGCGCATTTTTTAGAATGATTTGGTGGTAAAAATACTGTGCACGTGCCATTTTATTACGTACTAAAGAAATTATAGGCGTGTAGGTATGCGGGCTATCTTAATTTTCAATTTTGGACATGTAAACGCGATTGCAGATGGCTGAATGATATCTAAACTGTAAGATTGCCCTTCGAGTATCGATTTGAGAACAATTTGATATTGTTAGCCTCAGGGATTTCGAGTTACAGTCCTTCAAACAGAGATATGTTTTTATTTGGGTAAACCGGCACATGACAGAAACTAACGGATTACACTCATTATTATAGCTATAAGAAATTAAGCCCTAAAATTATCTAAAAGTTAAGAAACTGTAGTATCAACTATCAACAACGCTTAAAGCTGAGAAACTCCACTATTTACAAAACAGTATAGTTTAAGAAACTTTAAGAACTAAAATTTAGTCAAGTAGCAATTTGTGTGGAACACGCGATTGAAGTTCTAAAAGTAACCTTACCATTTCTAGCACAATCCAAATCCAAATAATTCCTTCACAGAAGGTTGCGGAATTGCCTCGAAAGATCCCAAGGCCCCTCACATTTAAAACAAAGATATTGTCTGCTGCGGTGACAAAGTATCTTTTTATTTTCATCATTGGGGCTAAGCCGCAAGTCATGTACTGCTAGAAATTGAATGATATGGTTACAAATATATGGTTCAAG
The DNA here is from genome assembly GCA_036873815.1 of Phacellophora camtschatica. Taxonomy (NCBI): domain Eukaryota; kingdom Metazoa; phylum Cnidaria; class Scyphozoa; order Semaeostomeae; family Ulmaridae; genus Phacellophora; species Phacellophora camtschatica. The sequence goes on from JAYJMH010023292.1 coordinate 4,562, forward strand.
GATTGTTTAAAAACATTTTCTAAATACTCATCGTCATCTGAATAATCATTCCTTACAATGAAAGAAGAACTTGTGGTAAAGTTATTGGATTAGTTTTGAATTGGCTTCAATGAATTTGAAAACAGTTGTGTGTGTGTCTATGATGAATCGTAAAGGGCTATATATAAAGCTTTGTGAAATGATGTAAAAAGCTCAAACTGATTTATGTAGTCTTTAAAACTCGGGGGGGGGGGGGGTAGTACCATCTAACTCGGATAGGGGCGTATCCAAGGAAATCTTGAGCTGACCAAAAAATATAACGAAAACCCAAACCCAAAAATATAACAGTTTTGTGCATGTTATCACGCAATTTTGCAGCGTGTAACATCTTTTTACTAACATTTCTATGCAATTTCTTAATATTTTACCTAAAAATATAAGATTTTTAAATTTTTAGAACCGTGCATCATGTGCCCAAGTTCAGGAGTTGCCATAAAGCCATTATGGTGACCAAAATTATATTTTTAAGAACAATTTTCAGATCCAAAATTATATTGTCAAAATCGAAATCCCAGACCCCAAAAATATAGGACATGCCCCCTATCAAAGTTAAGTAATACTGCCTCCCTATCCCACAAAAAAGATTGGGTCTACAGGGGTAAGATATGTAGGCTTGGGGTGAGATAGGGAATGCATAAAATGTTAGGCCTAAAAACACGCCAGGCAGAAAATGAAAAACTGGATGTGTACAAAACATTGACCGCAAGAGTCAAGAATTTCTTAAAGGTTTTCAGTTTCAGATATATCACCAACAGGCACGCACAAAAATCTAAAACATTTATGGAACAATGAAAAGTTGTGAAAAAGACCATCCACTTTTAAGAACATACAGGCTGAAATACCTGCATCCATTTTACTCAAAATCTGTTATCAAAGTACTGAATACGTTATTAGAATTATCGACTGTTGTTTGCTCAGTAAAATTGACCATTTGTTTTTCAACACCCCCTAAACTATCAAGATAAAATATGGTTTCAATCTTAAGGACCTCACCAGGCAGAATTACAAAATGTAGGTGCTCTTCCAGACTGGAAAGTTTGTGAAGTGCGCAGGCAAGTGAACAATAAATTTGTGACGTAAACCTTTGTTCTCGTCCTTGAAGCCGCTAGCGCAGGGTAACTTCTCCGGAGGAGTACGCTGCCCTAGCCATTTCAAAGATAAGGTGTCCCCATTGCTTCACAATGAAACGTGATATTCTCCTTTCCTAGTAACATGGTCTTTCTGAAACCAATGGCAAGTTGTGGGCCTGGTGATAAGTGCAGTAGTGGCTCTACCTTGGGAAGAATTCTGAATCATAATTCTCCTTTGCCGAAATTCGTTACATGAATTTACCAGAGTTTAAACGACAAAAATCAACAACAAATCGAATGTACCCTTGCCGTTAAATATCAGCAATTAATTTCTCCAGGGTAATTGAAATATAAAAATGCCTACTTCATTCCAAAGCGGAATGCAAAGGCTTATGTATACAACATCATATAAGATGACTTTTAGCATTCAATTCACCTGAATGAATTTAACAATAATATATACTTCATATATAAGTTCCTTAATGAATATCTATAGCCTTACTAAATAACAATTCGGCGTCAAAACACCAGCAACATGAGCAGAAAACAAAATAATTATTCCTATTCAATTTATAAATTAATTAATTTTGCAAATGGATAATCTTTTTAATGCTTCTTTAGCTGTGTTTGTAAATACTAATGCTCTTTGCAAGCACTAATCTTCTTTGCCTACCCATGGGCATTAAGAAACGTGAGTTGTTATTCTTTCATGTGCCCATTTCGTTTTTGCAGGCTTCGTTTGCCGAAATCTACCAAGTAATCCTTGTACTAACTGAAGGAAAGCCATTAATGGATTTCTTAAGCCCTAAAGCCAAAATGTAATATTTTTGGTAGATTGCAGCAGCAGGAATCCTCTATCTTTGGTTTCATCGAATATAACTCGGTAATTATTGGTTAGAATTTAGCAAACAAGGTATCAAACTATAAATTGAAGCCTCTTATATCTAATTCAAGCAAAACAAATTATCAAAAACTAAATCTCCTCCACGGCAGCCTCACAAACGTGGGGACATATTTATGGGCCACCCGCTACAAGTTGAAAATATTTACAGAACTCTGCAGTGATTTAGAAAAGCAAAAAAAATATTAAAATATCTGCACAGCAGAGAGCAAATGAGAAGAGCATACAGCTCAATGGAGAAAAAACGACGGACACAGGCCAATTACAAAATTAATTTGATCCTCTGCCACCTAATCCTCTTCGTTAAAACTTAATAATACTACATAAAACTGGCCTGTTGCAACAAAAATTTGTAGCACAATCAGAGAGCAGTGTTTCAAGATTCTTAGTTTCTGATTTGGCTTGAATCAAACTTACCGCTGAAACGCAACCAAAAAAATCAACTCTGTGATAAAATTCATTGAAACTTTTAATGAATTTTTTAATGAATTTGGAAGAAGTTATGATCAATATCTAGAAGAAATATTTGTTTCACTTCCAATAGCTTGTTTTCTTCTGAAAACGTGATTTTAAACTGTTTTTGTGTGAGTGGTTTTCTAACCGAAATAAAGCTACCTTGCACCAAAGCAAAATTAGGTCAATTTTTGATGCAGTGCTGTGAAAAGTGTAAAAAGGAGCGTCCATCAATTTAGATCAATAACAATGCTACGATCTACGTAGCTTTCTTGCTGCAAGACTATCTGCAAATTCTAATTAATTTTTTTCGTTGACAATGCGGGGGAGAAAGGAACACTGAGGAGGAAGAAAGGAGAACAGCGAGGAGAGAATTTCTCATTTATTCCTCCGCAATTTTCCTCCCTCCCCCGCAGTGTTAATAAAAATAAATTTAAAAATCAGCTGAATAAAGTGCAGAATACGACCTACGTAATGAGTCTGCAACAAATCAACAAACACAGCAAAAGGCGCAAGAAAAATAATTATTCCAAAGATTTAAAGTAAGCTACAGCTCGTTTCAGTTGCCGCTGATGACCGCATAGAATCATTAATTTAGTTAGGCCATTTTATCAATTTTCAGAAAGCTCTTGTTTCTCAACATATACTTAGGATAGGATAATTTTGAATTTTATTCGCAAGCTATTTATTTGCATTTTAAACAAGCCAATCAACTCACAGTATTTATGATCATCTGATAAAAATCTGTGATGCGATTGGCTGATCTTTAAAAGTAAACAAACTCACTGGCAGATAAAATACGAAATGCCCTACTCTCCTCCGCGAGGTTTCTAATTCCTGGTCCGTCCGTAGTTTCTGGTCCGTAATTTAAAATCCCTTAGAAGAGAGCCCGAAGAGAGTACTCTTGTGCTAGCTGCACTTTGCATATCCTGGTCTGGAATTGTTCTCATATTGAAAATTTCTTGTGAATGGAAATCATCAAGCCACAATCACGTGATCAATAGACTTTCCGCACATGCGCATAATAAATATATCAATCATAGTAAACAAATAATTCCGATTAGGATTTTGAAGAAAAATAAATTTTATATGAAGATAAAGAATGAAAATCGTTGCGTTCTTTTTGTGTCCTTTTGACGTACATTCTTAAATGAGACTCACTACATCTAAGAGTAACAAGGGGACACAAAAATTTCTTTTATTTTCCCCTTCTTTCAGTTAAGCTTTTCACCCCTATGAGGCTATATGGCCGATCATTAAACAACATAAATCGTCGTATTTGCAGGAGATAAATGCAGACAAAACTTTATTTCTGACATTTCAAAGTGAGTTTATCTTCTAAATGCAGTCATCATCTTTTGAATCAAGTCGTTTTGTAAGTGTTACCCCCTTCCAAAAAAAATTTAATATAGGATTTCCATGTAAACTATAAATAAACCCGGGCGTGAAAGGCTCAACTGTAATATGTATTTAATCTTTTTTCAGGTTCTTTGTAAGACAGCAGGGTTGATTTGTCTTGACATTATCGTTTACTGTAACCTTCGTCCGTGTTGTAAAATTTTAGATTGAATACAGAAAAAGGGGATACAAAAACAGGTGTACTGAAAATCAACCATAATATTAGTTACAACAACGGTATAATTCAATCACCTTCGTGTTTCATATAAATTAAAAATTACGCTTTTGGAAAGAGCGTTCTAAGAGCAAGCGCAGGTAATTCTTGAAGTATAAAAATGTCCTAATTTAAAACTGCGAGAGAACAGTTCCTCACCGAGATATTCCTGACATGTAGTAAAAATTATATATATAATATTTTGATTTGAAATTCTGTGAAGCAAAGTATCAAAAAATTCAAATATAATAGTTTTGTCGCGACGCAAATAAGCTCTGCTCTTGGTCTATATTTCGAGATAACGACAAAGTAGTTGATCTATTTCGACATAGAAGTCTATTGTTCGGTATTTCGACAAAAAAGTTTGTCCATATTTCGACAAAGCAGATGCTCGATATTTTCACAAAAAAGTTTGACAAAGACAGCGGGCCTTGACGAAGATTCATCTTTTTAAGCAAATAATGTCTCATTTTGGATATTTTAGCTTACAAGTATTGCAAGCAGTAACTCCGAGCATGCACAAACAAAAACCAGGACTCCATATTCAATCATAATATTTCAGCTCATATCATCTTTGCTTACGAATTTCGCAAACACTAACTCAGAGGGTGAAATAACAGGAGCAAGAATGCCATGTTCAATCATAATACTCTCTGCTCGAATCATTTTCTAAATCCGCCATTAAATTGAAAGTCGCTTCAGATAATTCCTCTGACATGTTTTGCTCAGCAGTCCGATCGAAATCAGCTAATTCCTCAAAGTCCTCAATTCCATTATGTTGATAAACGGCCTGATTAATCTCGTAGTCGCTCTTCAAACCATCCACGGCCATTTCTTCAACTCCGTGATCCTGTTCTTCGTTGTCATCCGCCTCAGGTTCGTCAGCATCTTCGTTCTCGTCGTCTTCAATGTCGTCTTCGTCTTCCTCAACCTCCTGCTCGTCTATGACATCGTCATTACCATGATCATAATCATTCTCCTCGAGTTCTATTTCATTCTCAGAGTCCTCTACGTTGAGTTCCTCTTCGCCCGAAATACTCAGTCCAATGACATTATTTTGGGTATCGTCGATCTCGCAAGAGTCTACATCAATCGGTTCTTCTTCGAGTGAAACATCGACAGTTTCAATTTCTTCATTTCCCGCATTTGGTATAGATTCACCTACCTTTTCCGTTGCCTCTGCCTCTGCCTCTGCTTCGACTTCAATTTCGGTTTCTTCAGTTTTGGTCGCAAAGATATTGCAAAGTTGGCCTAAAAAAATGAAGATTTTACCCCGTGAAAAAATGATAATTCATATCAAATTCCATTACGCCAAAAGATCGGAAATGGCAGACGACCATTGTCAAACGTACTTATTTAATTCTTCACACACAATTTCCCTTCAGATGCTAAAACAATAAAAATTATTGAATGAAAAATTTACAACATAAATAGGATTTTAAATCATTTTAAATGAAGGGTAAGAAAAACGAAGAGCCCTGACAGACAATAACTGCAGTTATTCCCATATGGTGTCGTGATTCGATTGAGTTTCAACTCATCAAATGTAGTTTGTTTAGCAAAGATTTTATTTCACGCCTTAAGAGCTAATATCGATTCACAAAGAACATCAGCCAGATTTTAAAATGTCCAAATTTTATGCATCCGGTCAAATTTTACAAATCCTATCGCCACTGTCTCAACAACTGTCAATGTAGAAATTTCCAAACTGCTTCGCTCCTGTTTTGTATGCATACGAAGTATTTTGGTTGATTCTATCCGCTTCAACGGCAAAAAAACGCTGCGGAAGAAGAACGTGTCAAACTACAATATAAAATACGCAAAGACATAAAAATTTAGCACTTGCCATTCTTGGCGCTCTCTTTCTCTTCAGCAAATCGTGCTTTCTCATTTGCAAGAAAAATTCGCTCCAACATCACCATTTCAGAAGAAGATACTTGAAGCTAAAATAAATAAATTAACATTGCAATAATATATAAACCATGGGCATTAAGAAACTTGAGTTGTCTTGAGTTGTTCCAGTGTCCAAGTGCCTGTTCACACACCACACAAACATCATAGGTACAGGGACACACTCACACATCACGGGTACATGGACAAAGGGAAGCATAACAGCTCACGTTTCTTGATGCTCGTACAACATTTGGCATTTTATTGTAAATTTCATTGAGCAGCCGCCTGTGTGTGTTCGCGCTAATCTGACAACAATTTTGATAAAATTAAATGAAAATTCTTAAAAAAGAGATTTGCGCAATTTTAATTTTTATATACTGTGAGGAAACATTAAATTTTTACACGACATCTCCAAATTTTTAGCAATGCAAATTGAAAAGCCTGCCTTGGCATGGAAAATATGTCTGAAAATACATTTTAGTAGGTGGGCAAAAATTACTTTACCATTAACTAAGAAAGCATTAAATCTCTGCTAACATAATCATTCAAAGTTTTAGGTAGATTCTTGTCAGTAAATTGACTTGTTTTCAATTGAAAAGATATACATGTAAAGGTATACGCATAACAAGCATTATACAGTAAAAAGCTTGGAATAAATAGAGTAGACACGTCTTCGCATTCCAATTCTCTCTGAAGCGGACACCACAATGGGACCTAATTTTGATTGGTGTTCGCCTAACAAGGTTCTCGCCTTCACTAGGTGTTCGCCTTCACTAGGTGTTCGCCTTAACAAGATTTTCGCCTGAGGGAATTGTCTTTCAAACAGGCGCTTCTTGGCGCGGAAGCAGTGTCCGTCTAATGAGATGTCTACAAACACAAACAAGCATGTTTCTCCTTCTTTTTACCGGGTGGTCCAAAAAATGTTCACACGCTTGAAAATTATCAAAATTCGATATTGTGACCAGTATTGGTGTGGTTATTTTTTCGCAGTTATGCAGAGGAAGGGCAAGGGTCAGATTATTTTTCACAATATTGAGTGTTTTGGTAGTAGCTTAAAATCAGTGAAATCGATCGTTTTCATGAGCGATCTGATTTCGATAAATGTTATCATGCGGTCCTTGCTAATCACCCAATCTATTTGTTCGCTCATTCAAAATCTTTTAATATCGTTACAAATTTTAGAATCATTATGCGAAAAAATAGTATGCTGCTATGAGTAGTAGTTTATGGCCGCAGTTACAAAGGGATTTGAAAGTTGCAGTTTTAGAAATTATATTTAAATTTAAATTTTATTTCTTACAAAATAATACTTCTGCCACACGATATAATGGCTTATAAAATTGATTTTGTCTTTATAATTTAAAATAGAAATAGCAATGGCTTATGAAATTAATTTGGTCTTTTCAATGCTTGCTGAAAAATAACTTGTTAAAATTGGTAACGAAATCAAATTTTGGTAATTTCTCAAACGTGTGATTTTTTTGGGTCATCCAATTATTCTTAAATTATTTAGCATAATCACGATATATAAAACAGTTTCCATAATTCTAAATCAAAAATATTGCCAAAGTGTTTATAGAAAGAAAATTAAAAATGAGTCACATTTAATTCGTTATCATATGTTGATTTCTGTTATCAAAGTAATGCAACACTGTTGTTAGGAATTGCTATAGAATATAACAGCTGCTTGTTGGAACTTAAACAAAGAACTTTCCTAATTCAAAGTTTGTTTACACTGACGACCACAGGCGATACTTAATTCTATTAGCGGTTATTATACTTTCAAAAGGATAAACATGTACTACTTAACATCGAAAGCGCTCCAAGAAGAAAAAATATTTTCAATGTAGATTGACAGGAAAAAGCTGTTGTGTCCATTGACTGACCAACACGAAAGGAAAGGAAGCAGCCATACCTTTGGCGTGGTTACGTTCCCAAGGCTGCGTTCTAAACACCTACCTAGTTTATAGTTTTGAATAGGAATTGAGTAATTCTATGCCCTCGGACGAAATGTTTTATTTTACAACGCATGCGCATTTTGCAATAACTTGCCTCTCCAGGCAGTGTCAACTCGCTGGTGACCCTTTACATTGAAAAATGCATGTCGACTCAGCAGAGATCAGATCTAGTGGCTATGTCTAATTATAAAAACGAGGTATCGGCAAAATGAGCTAACCCGCTTACGATATACAGGGTGTTTCAAAAAATTGTTTCCCATTTCACCAAAATACCGAAAGACAACACAACAAACTGCAACCCCAATATAGTAGAATTCAATTCCCCAGTTCATAACTTAATGTGTGGCACAATCCCCTACGGGATCTGTTACTGAGTTATTGACGGAAAATAAACAGAAGCTAAAACCAAATTTTCTTGTCATTTTGCGGCGAGAAACAGCTTGATGCGAAAAAGAAGTTTCCAGTGGCATGCTTCTCGCTAACATTTTGAAATTCAAATTGGGAATTTCAACAATTAAAAACTCTGCAAGTAATTTCTTGTTGAAACCAAAGCAATTTGCCTGAAAAGGCTTAAAACAATACGCTGTGGCACGGTTGATTTACAATAATTTTTGCGGGAATTGTACAAAACTTTAAGTTATGAATTGAGGAATGAGATCGTACGAAATTGGAATGAGGTCATTGTGTTAACTTTGTGTTATTTCTAAACATCTATTTCTAAACACCGATCACTAAATTTTCTAAACGAGAAACAATTTTTTGCACAACGCCCTGTATACAGGTAGTGTAAAATAAATACAGGTAGTTTGATAAATATCTTGCTTAATGCGCAGAAGCAATCTTTCAATTATTTCATGCATGCTTGCCTATTCCCCCTTCATTTCTTCAAATTGTATGATTTTCCATTGTGTCATATGGCGTATTCGAGAAAGCAATTGGAATATACAAAGTTTTAAAAACTCACCTGGCTTTCATCCAGTAAAAGAGAATGATACTTGTCAAGTAACTTTTCTTTGCGTGCTATAAGCTGCTTTGAGACAATACTAAAGAGTGCTTCAGCTGAAAATAAATCATTCGATCAAATAAGACAATGTTTATATGGATACAAGCCAGCCCTTGCCCATTCTAGGCTGGCCCTTATAAAAGGACTGGATTGTAACTTGTGTTTACATGTAAGGCTTCTAGTCTACTCAAAGGATGGCTGACTCTACAAAAGAAATGTCAAAACATCTTTGCGCAACTCATGAGTGATACGTGTTATCTGACGACGAGTGTTGTGATACATGAGTGATGAGTGAGTGATACACGAGTGAGTGATACATGAGTGAGTGATACATGAGTGAGTGATACATAAGTGTTGAGTGATACATGAAAAACAAGCCCTCTTGATTGTTTTTTAAATGGATAATTTACGGCCCTCTCCTGGGCAAGATCTACTCGCCGTTCTCTCTTATAAGCAAAAATAAAATTTTATTGCAATGTACCGAGTGGTCCAACAAAGTATCCCCCGTTCGCAACGCTGATGGGGAGGAGATTTAGTTTTGATAATCTCGTTTATGCTTGAATTTGATATAAAATGCTTTAATTGATAGTTTGATACTTTGATTGCCAAAATCTACCAAATAACCACTATGAGTTATGCTCATGAAACCAAAAAACGAGGATTTCTGCTGCTGTAATCTTCTCAAAATGTCACATAATTGCCTTTAAAATCAGCTTTCCTTTACTGTAGCTTGGGATTACTTAATTGATTTTGGCAAACAGGTGTAGTGAACTTCAAGTGGAAGTCTGTTTACATCAAGGTCGAGAAAAATCAAAATCATCAAAACTGAAATTCCTCCATAGCAGCATTGCAAAAGTGGAGGCAACTCATTGAGCCACCAGGCAGTCAATTTGTAGATTAGTTGTTCTTGTATATCCGTTCTTCCCTTTTAACCTTTTACCCCGTTAAGTGCCATATCACTCATTGCCGAATAACGTAAAACGTCACATTTCCAGGAGGTAAATACTGACAAAACTTTACATAAATTTCAGATATTTTAACACGAGTTTATCTCTTGAATTTGCAAGTGCTACCCTTTTAATTTGGTTCATAAATAAATTTTAATTCATAAATAAATCCGGGCATGAAATGGTTAAAGCAAGTATGTTAAATACAGATTTGTGAATTGGATAAATAGAAACCTTTCTGCCATTCGATTACTGGTGGAATTTCTTCACTGTGGACATGATAAGGAAGCAGGCGCGACAAGGCATCATCAACAGACTTAAAAGGAACATTATAGAAATCAGTTACCTTTCTGCCATTCGATTACTGGTGGAATTTCTTCACTGTGGACATGATAAGGAAGCAGCCGCGACAAGGCATCATCAACAGACTTAAAAGGAACATTATACTCTGGATTTAACAGCCGCGATTGATCAGCTTGAAGACAGTGTTTTAACCTGAATAAAAGCATGAAATTTTGAAAATCATGAAATCTAAAAATAAGTACATACCAGGTGTCCCTTACAGTGGTTTTGAAAATACTATTCAAAAATTTGAATATGAATCTTCTTGTTAACACATCCAGTAGACAGCCTGATAACATACGAACAATTACAGAGCTCGATTACAAAAACGCAAATGTAAAATCAGTATATAATATTTCCATATATATTAGTAGCATGGCGAATGTTGTTTTCACTGCAACGAACTATAGGATATGTATGGTAATGTTATCTCTCTTACATTTGCGTTTTCATAATTTCGTATGCTATCAGGCTGCTATTAGATGTATTTGTCAGAAGATTCATATTCAAGTTTTCGCATTATATTTGCAAAACCAATGTAAGTTGAAATTATTGAGCACATTGAGTAATTTGAAGCTTTCACTATCCTCTTGCTCCAGTGGGATCCCTACATGATCCCTATATGATTAATATATGATTATGATTGCTTCCTCCAATGAATACAATTTCTATACATGATTCTTATATGATTCCTATATAATCCCTTTATGATTCCTATATGATTACGATTGCTTCCCATATAATTCCTGTATGATTCCAATAACTAAGATTCATATGCATGATTCTTATGTGATTCCTATATGATCCCTTTATGATTCCTACATGATTACCATTGCTTCCTATATGATTACGATTGCTTCCTATATGATTCCCGTATGATTCCAATAAATACGATTCCTACATGATTCTCATATGAATCCTAAATGATCCCTATTCGATTGCTATGTGATTACAATTGATCCCTATTAAATTCCTATAATATCTTACCGTTTGCCAATTTTCGATTCATTCGTTTCTTCAACCTTGATTTCGTCAGTTGCAGGACGTTTAATGGGTGTCTTCACTTCCTGTAAAATACGTGCATGTAAATTTTCATGTTATGAAGTACGTGAAAGAAAGAATTTGTAAATACTGTCGAAGTCATAAGTGCAGAGGACGAGGAAGAAAACTAACTTCGTTAAAATGGCAATAAAAATACATCATAAGACAATAAAACAGTAAACAGCAAACAGAAAATTCTACTTTACTCAATCATGGCATGTCAAAACGTGGGATTTAAAACACGATTTATAATGTTGTTCATACAACATGCCGATTGTTTCGTTACTGTGCCTTTTCTTCCTTTCTGACAGGCCTAACTTGAGTGCTGCCATGATTTTTCAGCGAAGGCACTACTTTTTCGGAAGATAGGCCTGTCAGAAAGGACACAGTAAATAAACACATTCACAGGAATTCAAACGGCACGTTGTACGAACAACATTATTTGTGTTTTAAAACCCATGGTTTAACTGCCACATTTTAAACTATTTGAGATACTGCTATACGGCCATTGAACATTGTTTTATTTAAGATTCATACTTTATTTAAGATTCAAAGTCTTTATTTAAGACTTTGACTCTTTGGCTCAAGATCTTAACTGTACTCTGGAGTGCCACAAGGGTCAATACTTGGCTCAACCCTTTTTTGTTCATCATATTGGCTCTTAAATAAAGATCAGGCAGCCTTGATATATTTTCATATCACAGAACGCATTAACCATTCCATGCCCGGATTTATTCATGCTAAACAGGCAAATCCTGTGCAAGTTTTAATTTGCACAGGAGATGCAGCCAACGTAAAATGTGTGATGTAACCTACGTTGAGATATCTGAAATTGATGTAAAGTTCTACCCGCTTTACCTTCTGAATATATGACGTTTTAGGCTGCCTGTCAATAAGCCCTTCCTGGGGTGTAAGGGTTAATTAATCTGTTTACAAAAATATTGCCCTTCCTGAGGTGAAATGGTTAATTAATCTGTTTATAAAAATATTGCCATTTTTGTTAGCTTTTAGTGTACCATCCTTAGTGCAACGGTATTTACTAACACATGTAGCAATACAGTAACGCCCCCGCAGTAAAATTGATTTTTCACATCGAGCCATATTGTTTACAAAACTTTTCTATTTTTCTTAAATGCTGGGGCTTATTCAATCAGGCAATCGCCATTGCTGTAAGGTACTGTATCTCGTAATACACCTTTTCAATTAACGGCCTCGCTTTAGAATTTTTCAAATTTTTCTTCATATGAAATTTTTGACCCTGAATTTAGATTTAGCACCAAAAAGTTAGTTCGTGTGCAAATTTTCACTCTTCTAGTGTTCATTATGTTAATTATATGAAAACAAAAAGTTTGAAATTCTGTAAAGGATTTGACCGTGAATAATGTCCGAGGGTGTAGAGTTTCACACCCTAACAATTTTTGCGGTCAAATCCTTTATAATTTTTCAAATTATATATTGTCACAAAATCAACAGTATGAATTCTATGATTATGAAAATTTGCATCTAGAAAATCTACATCCAAATCTGCGGTCAAAAATGTCATTTGAAGAAATTTAAAGAAATTTTGAAAATTTTTAATACGAGGTCGCTTAGTTGAAAAGGTGTATTAAGACTGATGACGTAATTACAGCTCGAAAACCCTGATTTTAAGACATACTCTTAAATAATTTTGTAATTTCGCAGAACAATAATTACCTTTGCAAAAATATAAAATCTTGAACAGTGAATAGGGGGTCGGGGGGCTATAGCCCCCAATATTCTACAAAACATAGGCTTTAATACTTTGTGAAATTCGCTACGGCTTCCCTCCCCAACCCAAAATATGATCCATGGTCCCCGTATAAAATGAAGAGAATAAAAAAATAGATTTACTGATTATAACAAACGCAAAAACCAGGACGCTCAAAAAACGATAAATTTTAGTGATTTTAAGCTTGCTGGAAGAATAGAGTAACAATATCGTGAAAAATAATTTGCCCTTTCCTCTATGTAACTACGCAAAGATTGAAGATAAAAGTCCTATTAATATTATTATTATTATTCTTGGGACGCCACGTATAATAATCTCATTTATACACACTTAATGTTGCAGTATGACTCAAGGAATGCTATTGAGCTTCTTATCAGGCGTGTGCTGACGAACATTATGTGGTGAGTGGGTGATTGTATTTAACGTGCCGGACTGCGAAAGTCTCGAGATGACTTGTTTCCAGCAGTGAACACAGGTGAACATGCCGCCTCCGGGCATGGGACCGCTGGCTTAACTTCCCCTCCAAATGACGAGAAAACGAGCTTGTCAGTTGCATGGAAGGTTACCCATCCAAGTGTTGACCCGCCAAGAGCAAACTTCAGTGATCTGACGGGAACTGTTTAGCATGCTCAGCCACTCGCTTCCTAAGTGGTGTTTGGAAGACCCTAGTGAAATGTCCCGTATGTGCTCAGTTACGAAAGCACATGCTCAGTTACGTTGGATTTAGTTATGATTAGAGTTTGATTAAGGTAATACTTGCGTTTGCTATTAGTCTATTTCTTGCGTTTGTTATTAGTCTATTTCTTGTTACTCTTTAGATATTATACCTAGCCTGGATGGCAGTGATCCGGAAACTATCCTTGATCAGTTAGAAGATATTATTTCTACTGTCATCAGGTTAGAAGAAAATATTGAATTTCCATCCAGAGGTGTGGTAACCTTACTTCAGCAAGTCCGCGAATTGCTTCATAGAAATATTACGGAGATGTCTGCTTCTCGTGTCACTGTTGTAAACAACCATAATGTTGGAATACCATTTTACGACATCCCAATATCAAAGCTGTTGTGTGGATGATCCTTGAAGACTTTCCCAACTGTGGCTTTCGTAGAATGGATGGATTTTTGAAAAGTAAAGCCTACAGGATTCAACAAAAGAGAGCCCGTGAAAGTGTCAGGAGAGTAGATCCAGATATAGTTCTTCTTAGGTCACTGGAAATTCATGTGATCAGGCGCAGATCATACCATGTACCCAGACCATTTCATTTATGGCATATCGATGGATACCGCAAGTTAATAAGGCACATGTTTTGTCACATTTCACTTTTTGTTCCTAAAAGTAATATACCTTTGCCAATATTTGTTTTGT
>JAYJMH010023303.1:0-18931 GCA_036873815.1 Phacellophora camtschatica
CTCATAGACAGGCGTTTGTCTGACAAAATGTCTCAATGGGCAATGTTTTAGTCATCATTTAAAATTTTTAATTGAATTGGTCTTTTTTTATCAAATGTTTTAAATAATTATCTCGGTGTTATAATTTTGAGATTTAGAACTCGAGAAATAATCTAAACGTCTAAAAATCAGTTAGCCCAACATCACCAATTTATACTAATATAGTTTTCATTTTGAACATTCTGAGCCATCCTGCAAATGTATTTTTTTGAAAAATTCCCAATGCTTTAGGTTTTATGCGCTATTGAATTTTGACTTAAAAGCCTCAAATTTGACTAAACGCGTAATTAGTAATGATATTTTAATAAAATTTCCCATCAAAGTACATTCAAGCATGTTGAATCCAAAAATCAGCAAATTGAGCAAGGTATAATAAATTTCAAATGCCAATGTTGATTCTGTCTAAATGATGTGAATGTTTCAGCAGTGTACTCTTTCTATTTTTTTATTAAAATGATTTGAGTCAGTCAAATACTATCTCAAAATCCCATTTCCGTATGTGGCAATCAAAATTTGGCTGCACAAATTGAATAAACAAGATTTTTGTGAGAGTATGGCATTTTATGTGCTTTCTATGTCAACAGTTATGTGATTTTGGCCTGCAAATGTGACCTTTCTTATTTGCATTCAGAGCCTGCACACATCAATTCACTCAGGTAAAACATAAGAACTATTGTTTGCAATTGACGTTTTCAAAACAAAGTCGGTTTTAGGGCACATTTTGAATTTTGTTGGATTTTAGGCCACATCCACAACGTTTTGAGGGGGAAGATGATGGTGGGGGTATTTGAAAACATCATATTGATGTTTTGCATGGTGGAAGAATCAATATGTGCAGCCCCTTAACAAAGTTTCCAAACTGGGGCAAAAATTTCAATTTGGTATTTTTCAAGTATTTTTCAAATGTTTATTTGAACAAACCAAACAAGGAATGCTGAATACTAGGCTTTTTATGTGTGCAGCATAAAAATCTATCACCAGATTGGAAAATTCACTTGTTACAAAATATGCCAATAACCAAAAACATAAGCAATAAGATTACTATCTAACTCCATAGGTATATGCACTACACCATAAAGGCCTTAATTGGAAAAACACACACATACATGATTGATGCCTTTATTATATCATCACTCTATAAGATTTGAATACCATGCCTACCTATGATGTATAAGTTTGACATGTATATGTGCAGGTGTACAGGTAATAATAACAATCATGTCTATAAGATATGGATAATATTTGGAAAATTCATTTGGTAAACTTGCGTTGGATACAGACTAAAAAATTGAGTGGCCTAAACTTGAAACCAGTGCGAGTGTCCAATTCCGTATTCAGATTTTGCACATGACGCTCAAGCCAAAGTTGGCGTGCAACATGATATTCCCTTCAAAATGCATTTAAAAAACAAGTGACCATGCATCTGAAGTGAACTCTGCAAGTAAATTAACGTTACTTCTTTGTCAACTTACTAACTGCAGTGCAAATGTGTTTTTAAAAAACATTCCGAATAAAACCAAGAAGGCACGCCAAAATTCTGAATACAATTAATGTTCAATTCTGCGCAATATTTTGCAAGCAAACTACAGTATAACAAAAAACTGTGAAAGTTAAAAGTATAGTTAAGATTGTTCTGTAAGCTTCAAAGAATAAAAAATGATTAAACAAACCAAAAGTGAGCAGCAAAATTAACAAATCTTCTCTTGTTGCTGCACCAAAATTTTACCTTCGTCCCTCAAAACTAAAATGTGCGCTGAGGCAAAGTTTGTCTTATGTGTCATACACTTCCGGTCGATATATTTTTAAAGGCCACTTCAGTTTTCTGAATTATCACAAAAAATAATATTCATATTTCAAAGCATAAACGAAAATCTTCAAAATTTCAAGTAATGTTTTGAGCTTACCCGTTATCATTTTTTCTTTAATTTTTGAAATTTGAAAATCGAATCACTTTCTTGAAAATTAGCAGAAAAAGTTAACGGAAAGTTGAAGCCCATATCTACACATGACAAAAAACAAAAGAAAGTTTTAAGAGTTCATTTCCCCCTCAAAATTATTCAGTCTGTCAATTCCATTGCTTAACTTTTTGATGTTTACTTTCCTGAGAACAATGACACAGAACAACTGTGCTGTGTTGCCGCATGTAGTCACGTGATACAATTTTCGCGGCAACTGCGTGCGCATTGTTAGAGAACTGGGACTAAACCACTGTTTCAAGAAAGCACAAACTAAATCGATTCGATTTCAATTCAAATCCTTTTTCTTTCACTTTCATTTTAAATACTTTTCCCGGGAAAAAGGAGAAAATGTTTCCACTGGGGAATTCACCGGGCACTTCGACGGGGTTGCTTTCAAAATAAAACCTTCCACCAAAAACTTAATTTTTTACAAGAAGAAATTCCTATTGAGTAATAAACTGGTTTAAATATATCAAATATAAAAATTTAGTATCTTATCTTCAAAACAAATTCAACAGTCGAGAATATCTAATAATTTTTTTGCAGCTATATCTTTACTTTTACTTTCACGAACACCATAACCTGAATTAAGTTCAAATTGCCTTAATTCATGAGACTCAGAAAAAATCAGTCTATATCTTGATATTAAAACAACCTGCTTGCTTTGATTGAACTTTTTGAGTTTAAAATTTAAAAGATTCACTCATCAAACTCTCCAAGTCGATATAGAAGCAAGCAGGGTGTTTTAATGTGAAAAAGTGGAATGGAAACGAATGGTGGTTTTTTAATTGACTTAAAAGCTCGCGGATTAAGGCTATTTCATTCTCCAGTTTTGGCCATGTAAACGTGATTGCAGACGACTGGATAATATTCCAAACTCTAAGTTTGCCTTATCATTTTGTATACAGTTTGAGATTTGTAGTTCCACGGATTTCAAGCCACAGGCCTGCAAACGGGAATAGTTCTTCTTGGGTCACATGGTATAACAGTAATTGCTTCTTTTGCAACAAATATGAAATATACTAGTATTCAGACAATTTTTCAAAAAATTTTTCTGAGCCATCGGAAATCTGATAGGAATGATGTCTTCAAAATATTTCACCAAAATCCCCTTCAACTTATGAATTTTTCTCATGCAGTATTTTATCTGTGGCTTCAAACCGACATTGCAACATTCTACCTTTCTTGACGTCACCTCACCCCTAAATTCATGATGTAAAAAAATCTGCAATCAAGTAAGTAAAGTATAAATATAAATATAATTTCAACACAATTAACATCTCAAATACCAACATATTTTAATGAAATGATATTTCAACACAACATTTGGATTTTCACTATGAAAGAGTTTACTAGAGACCGGGGTCCATTTAAATTTTTTAACATGGAAATGGCAAGATATGAAACATGCGCCATGCATGCAGTATATTAAATCTCCAAATAATTTTTGCTAGAAATCATGGAAAAATATTTCTGGATATAAAAATTATTTCTGGATACAAATTGTCAATATTAAAATCTTAATAGATGTTCAAGAAGGTGTTTCTAGCATTCTGTTTCTTGTTTTTTAATAACTTAAACGTCAACATTAATTTCATTATTTAAAATTTAATGCAGATATAAATTTTTGGGAGTCTCAGGAATAAAATAATTATTCCTGAGACATGGTACGGGCCAGGGATTATTCTAACGTGGTTTTGTTACCATTTTGTGGAGTTGTAAACTCAATTTGTCATGCTGTAAACTCTAATTTGTGATGTTGTAACAATTGGCCACTATTCTGTCAAATGATTAATCAGAAGAAAGGAACATGATGCAAAAATACATCTGACATCTATTTTCTATAGCAATGGTTTCCATCTCAGAAGTGATCAAAAACATGGATTCTATCCTGAATAATTTTGTTCATTACACATTTTCGTGGAAATATTGATCTAGTTTCGTTCTGATGCTTTCCATTTTGCATTTATTTAGGGTATAATTCCATGTACCTCTATTTTTAAAACAGAAAAAGTCCAATTTCTTCGGTGGACATTCGTAATTTCTCTTGTGCTATGTGTGTCAAGATAGCTCTTCAACTGAAGCCGCTGGGGCTCTCTGTGTCTCTGTTAGAGCCAACGAGCGTTTACAAAATATTTTTTAAAGCGATGTGAGGTGTTATAAATTTTCCTTAGAATAATCCCTGGTACGAGCAGCGACCACCATCAGCAGCATGTTTTTTGTCGACAAAACAAGATTTACCCTGATAATTCATCTTTCTTTTTCTTTCCCCACTTACAAATTTTCTCAATTCAAAAATAATTCACAGAAGAAAAATGGTTCATCAGAATTATAGGCAATAAGTCACGCCAAATAAATATGGATGATAAAATCTTAACACAAATTACAAGGAATTTGATTTACCATCTAATGCAAATCCCTGGGGGTACGTAAATTGTCAAAGTTAATTTTAAAAAAGCCCCAAAATCATATAATTTCTATAGACTTTACACCCCCAAAATACACCTTTATGTTTTGAGGGATTATCTTAAACATTGACAAAATTCAGATATATAACTACATTGCTGAATTGAAATAAATAAAATACATTCTTTTTATAAATAATGACTCCAAATTTCAGTTGTGCTTCTCTTTGATTGTAATATGTATGCAGACCTTGTAAGCAGAATGGGAGAGTTTACAGGAAACTTGTGAGAAAACGAATAAGTTTCATCTTAATGTATAACTTCAGCTAGCCTGCGTGCAGACTTTACTTAATCACTGCGGATGAGAGGGGAAAGGTCTTCTCCTCCGCAGTGATTAAGAAAAGTCTGCACGCAGGCTAAACTTCAGCAGGCAAATCAGAGAACATAACACTAAATATAATTAAATTGGCGAACCTATATACAAGACACTATTTTCATATACCCAAAAGATATCTGACCCTCCCTCCCGTCACTTTACCAAATATATATGTATATACAATTTGTATAGCAATGTGCCCTCCTGGTTATCACTATAATATATATATAGCTATATACGTAACTAATACGTAACAGGAATGTATATACCGGATGACCTAAAAATATACCGGAATGCATATACCGGGTTCTGATGTTGATATACCTGTTTTTTATTTTTTATTTTTTTTTTATTTATCCATTAATAAATTACAGTACAAATTACAAGCTACATTACTTTAAAAACGATACCCCGAAGAGCAAAAGACTATGACTACCCCGAGGCCATTTGAACATAGAGATTAAAACACCGGTCTAAAATTACATGCCACGAGAAATATCTGCGATCTAAACGACATAAGTGTTTGGATGGGTAATTTAGGCATTATCGCAAATATTGTGTGGCATCTAATTTGAGACAGACGTTAAATATGCGACTAAAAGAAAAGAAAAACACCTTTACTTAAATGGTCGTAATAAAGCAAAAACTCCATCGAGAAGATCTCTGCGTGGTACTGCAAGAGAAAGGCAAAGCAAAAAAAGTGTTCAGTATCCTCGATACCATCGTTCGTAGGGCACACTGCGTTTGTGGTATCCTTAAAATTGTGCTTGTTCTATAATTTAATCGCTGTTCAAAAAATATCAAAATGATAAATAACATTTAGCACCGTGAAATACACTTTACCGTTAAATATTCGAAGAAATTATATTTAAAATTGTGGACAGGAAAAAAAACGGTAAAAAGTTGAAATCACCAAGAAAATCTTTAACATGCCTGAAAAAATGTAGTTTCAAAGGTGTTTGAGAACGTTTTTCTTTCTTAATACATTGAATAAAAATTTTATAAGCTGATTTACAGAAATATGTTGTCATAAAATTATTTGTCTGTTAGAAATAACATGTATTTACAAAAATATTGTAAATTTAGAAAGTTTAAAGACAAAACAATATCCGTTCAAAAGTAGTTTTCAGTTTTTCTATGTGAGAACAGTTATTCTCAAGAGGAATCGCAAAAAAATTAGTAAGCACAGCCTCTGCGAAGGAAAGTGCTTATGATTCTTTGAGTACTTTCAAAAGTTGACACATGAAGCACATACCATGTAATCAAAATATCCGATCACAGAAAAACATCTTGTTTTAGTTTCAAGTTTCTATATATCCAAGAAGCGTTTGGAAAAGTGTGGCTGATGAGAACAAATCCGTGATGTGTTTGATTATTTAGATAAAACTGGATAGCTTATGTTTGCCAGTAAAGAAACGTGGAAGGGTTGCTGACAACGACATGGTAAGATGTCAAGCCAAGCCACGACGCACAAAAACAAAAAAACAGTAGAACTAGTCTAGGCCTATATATAGATAGAACTAGTCTAGGCCTACTTGAAAAATCATACACATACTTTCCATACCAGGGTAGTCTAGCTACTTTCCGTGCTTTTTCAGAACGAATGGGAATAACGAGATCGGGGTAAAGGGGTGGGCTGATGTTAGAAAGTACAATAAATAAAGTAAAATGAAATAAATAAACAGGTTTATTATATATTTCAAATTCAGGCCAGGAAAGGAACCAGACTAGAACATTTTAAATGTGATTTTTTACACATTTTTTGTGTGCATATTTTTTATTCTGGTGATCAGTTAAAGTAAACTAAGCAAACAAACTTTTCAGCCAATAGCTCCCAGACTGATTTTTATGCTGTGCATGCGCGCCATGTTTGAAACTTTGTATTGCGCACCAAATATATTTGAGATTTTGGTGCGCAAATATGACATTTTTGGTACACGGTGCGCATTATGCTCAGTCGATTTCAATAGGCATGTGCTCATTTGGTGTACATCTAAAAATGGAAAATATAATGTTGCTGAATGTGATTCAACATGAGAGGCTTTGGCCTACCACATGCAACTTTTGACGAAATGCGAATTTGGTGCACAACGGAAATGTAAAGTTGGTGCACAAAAATTTCATACATATATATACTTGATTCGGTGCGCAGTTAGCAAAGTTTCCAACCTGGGCAAAAGCCGCCAAATGGAAGCAAAATCAACCATTCATTGTTTCCATGTGGTTATCTTTGTAGGAAGGGTCTAGTTTATGCTGCTGAGATGGGCAACCATGTTACCTGATTTTTGGGAAATTGTTGCCTGTTTGGGAATTTGTTGCCCATTGCCATTTTATTTAAATCTTGATCCAAACTAACACACACCATAGATCATCAACACCAGATAGACATGACAAACAAACCTGCTCATGGAAAAAAATTTTAAAACCAGCCTGGTCTTATGTACCATTATACTGATTTAGTATCCTTATTGATACTGATCTTCCTGCATATCTTCTTACTGATATCTCCTCCCTTCCTTCCCCAAATTAATATTTTGCTTTTGTCTGCAAACAGGAAGAAGAAGAATGAATTGAAGATCAATCATGAAGATAAATTCTTCTGTACTTGAATGAGGGCGGGGAATTATGGTCAAATTTCCTTCACTTGGTTGTTAGATGAACCTGCAAAATTATACACTGGTTTGTACTTATAGGCACAAGATAAAGTTATTCTGCTATCAATCTCAGAATGATAGCATTCAAAAAACCCAAGAAAAATTTCCGCAAAAAGGTGGCTGATGATGATGATGAACAAGATCAAAACAAAAGTAATGTTTCAAATTTGGTGGAGCAAGAAAGCAATATTATCACAGCACCATTAAAGAAACCGAAGGATAAACAGAAGACAATCAAATCATCAAGTAAAGGCACAGGGTTGTTGAGTTTTGAAGATGACATACAGGAGGAGGAAGAATTTGTTTTGAAGAAGTCAAGACATAGTAGAAAGCTTACACAAAAGTATCATGAAGAGAAGAAAAAGAAGAAAACAGAAAACAAAGATCCAAGGATGGAAGTAGACATCAAAGCTTCAGAGCATGAAGCTAAAGATGTCTCAAGTTGGCCAAATGTGAAAACTAATGTTGAAGATATAAAAAATAAAGAAATGGAAGAAGTAGACGTTGATGACATTGATGATGATGATGATCCAGATGCTGTTCATTATAAAGGTATTCATTCAGGTTAGTTGAACAAACTAATTGTTATGACAGGTTGGATAAATTTTATACAGGGTATTTTTAGTCCTTTTTGAAGAGATTTTACTCTTCAAGCAGTTAGAAGTTTCTATTATTTCTATTTCTATGTGAAAAAATGGTGAGCAATAAGTTGTTTTGTTATTTTTTCAGGTCTTTCAACTGGTTTGATACCTGATGCTGCCACTATCTTTGCAATGAAAAAGCAGAGGGAGAGAGCAAGACAATTTGGAACAGCCACAGACTATATACCTGTGGAGAGTACTGTCAAGTATCAAGGAAGGTTTTCATCCTCAAAATCCAGACTGGTTAGAGATGAAGATGAAGACAGTGATGAAGATAGAATAGAATTTAAAGGAACAAATAATAAATCGTTTCCAGCACTTGAGAAAAGAAAGGAGGTAAAGGGCCTGACAAGAATTTCCTTCTTAGCGGCAAATTATTTTGTGTTGTATCTTTCTGTGATATCCCAAATAAACTATGCCTTCCTTTGCTTGTTTTTTTATTTTACCTTTTCTTTTTCTTTCTCCTTTTTCTGCTTTCTTTGTTCTTGTTTCTTGTAAAATTTTCGAGCAAGGTTGCTTAGAGGAAAGCTGTTCAGTTTAAGTAGTTATTTTAAATCCATGGATCATATTTGTTTCAAATTTTGTTAATTCTCCATAGGTTGCAAAAGCTCTTGAAGATGCACATGATGGCACAGATGAAGAAAAAGAAATAGATGACGAGCTACATATTTGGGAACAAGAACAAATTAAAAAGGGTGCAAGCATACCTGCTACTCATAAAGATCAAAGCTATGCGCCAGCAGTGCCACCTACAGAGATTGAGCAGGCTGTTGCTGGCCAACATTTTCAGCCAATGGTGCCATTTTCTGGTGCGTACAATTATTTTAGTCAAGGTAAACACTTTTACTCTTCATTTTGACAGATGATTATTTTCTTATAATGTTAAATTTGTCAAATTTGGATGTATAGTTATGGCAACAATTTTTTGAAAAGTAATTTGAATTTGTGGAAATGTTTGCTAATAAGATTATGCATAACGTAATATCTTACACACATTTTGAATTCTGTGTTTTAACAAGTTTATACAAGCGACAATGTGGCTTTTATTATTTTGAAAGGCCTGTGTAATGTTCTGGGTAAGTAAAAGTTAAACGTCAGACCAGCTACAGATTTCAATAAAAATATTCAATTTCAGTATTTTAAAGATTCCTGTCAGATGAATAGCTAACTTTATAGGCAAGGAATGTCTTTTATAAATTTTAAAGCACAAGTTAACGACAAGTTAATCCAAAATACCAAGGTATGAATCAGCAAACATTTAACAATGTTCTTATTCATTAAACTAAACTGCAAAATAATAACAAATTTCCCATATATCCCACACTGAAAATAACACAAAATCTTCCTGGTGTCATGTATGTGAACTATTTAGTCTCACTTTCCAGCTGCAGCAATGACTTATGGTTTTCCTGCTCAAACAATGCCTGCTTTGGGCTCGCAGGCAATGAAGACAGTTACCGTTGACATGGTATCACAGAGAATTAAAGAACGTCTCAGTTCTGTTCAGAAAGTCCACAGAGCCCATCAACTTGAAGTAGAAAAACACAAGACAGACGTTTCAAACTATAAAGAAAGCATCAAGTCACTGGAAACGAAGTCCGCAGATGTGTCCGATAGATTCAAATTTTACCAGGAAATGAGTGGGTATGTCCAGGACTTGATCGATTGTCTCAATGAAAAGGTGGGTGTCCGTTAAAGAAAGGCCAAAAGAATACGGCCTGTATCTACAACTGTTCAAAGCCTCCTTGCCAACGTATTGTCAATCAATCTGAACTTTCATTTGACTATGGTTGCATTTAAAATAGAAGATTAGATTGTACTAAAAATGACTGATTTAGTATTAGTGGTTAGGTCAAACGACCAAATAAATTTGCAAAGAGCAAATAAGGGAATAAAAAATTGAATCAGATTGGCTAAAAGAGAGTCAAAAATGTATTTTGCACCACAAAATCTACCGCCACCAGGCTATCAAATTTTAGTACCGATATATAATGAAAACATAAAAATTACATAAAAACTCCCATGTGTTAAGATTCAATTTTGAAGAACGCAAGTTAATACAAAATACCTTCGTCTACGAATGGTTCGTTTTCAGCTTGCAGCTGGGGTAAACCCTTTTTTTCTAGGGGGTGGTTTGGTTCATTACCGTTTTATTCATTACCGGGGATGGTTTTTTTTTACCAAATGTTTTTTATCATATAAAGTTATATCACGAAAATAAACGATGCTGCGTCATCATGAAATCCACCTAAATTCACGATGCTGCGGGGAGGAAGTAATCATACCCACCATGTAGCCTTACATTAATTCATAAATATTTTCATTGTAAAAGGAACACATACAAAAAGTTACAACCACAATTAAATATTACAAAATTACCCTGCGAAGGAGCAAAAATTACAAAATACAAAGTTCGATATTTAAAACGCTTTGTTTCGTTTTTAATCAATTTTCACTAATTTTTTGACAACAATTCTGTATGCAAATCGTGGAAAGAAAAATTAATCAATAAATCATTTTATCAATCAAGATAATGATTAATATTTAATCTAAACTTATGTATTTTATATTGATTTTAGGTTCCTACGATTGACGATCTTGAAAGTTCTATGCTCCAATTATTGAAGCAAAGAGCACATAAGTTTCACCAAAGAAGATTGAATGATATTAAAGACGAAGATAATCAAATAACTGGAAAAGAAACTGCGAAAGGTTACTTTGTTTGTCTTCATGTAATATTTCGAGCGATAAATATGAACAGATTAAAATATAAATGAAGAATTTAATATAGATAAATTTAAAACAAATACAAATAAATACAAACAGATAAAGTGATTGGAGATTAGTGGAACAGAAAGATAAGAAGATCATATTCAAATGATAGTAAAGAAAGCAAGACACGAAAAAGCGAATAAAGCATATTGAATATGACTTAAGTAATCAGTAATCTTCGTAGTTATGCGAGGCTATTCTACAACTCATAAAAATTAAGAATATTTTTGGACTTGGATTTTCCGCCTCACAATCGTAATTCGAACTCAGAACAATGGCAAATTCGAACTTTGTTTCAATGTATCCCTCTTAAAGCCTCGTTTCAATGTATCCCAATAGGTTGGGATTTCCAAGTAGCCTTATTTCATGAGCCCCTTGTTTCCCTGTGCTTTCTGATGGATTTGACATCGCCTTGTCAACAAGCGCATTTTGACAGTGTAGCTGCTGCAGTCTCGTTCCAAGACCACATATCAAATGTCGCTGCGTAGGAAAATTGCGTATGTCTCTGCGTAGGAAAAACGAAATTGCGTATGTCTCTGCGTAGGAAAAACGTGTTGATACTGCGGAGAAGGAAGATGCATTTTGCTATGAGATTTCGATAACTTCCATGGAACCCAGTCCCCCGTTCGAAATTACGTCAGGGTACCAGATTGGTGCAGCGGAGGAATGTAAGGCGGAGGAGTGAACTGAGACTCTTTTAATAAGTCTGATTTCCAAGTCCAGAATTTGGGCTCGAATATTACCAGCCTATGCTTGCACAAAACGTTTCATCGTTACAGAGCAAGAATGAGAAAACGTGATGGTATATTGGTGAGGTAAAGTAGAATAAAAAATAAAAATATAATCATTGAAGTTGAATTTCTTTGCATAAGAAGTCGATATACGTTTATTTTTTAATTGGTTTATTTATTTAGGGAATTCAAATAATTCGGATGAATTCGGACGGGATCGTGGGAAATACGAAGAAACTGCGAAGCAAAGAAGAGCAGCAGAGAGGGAAGGAAGACGAAATAGAAGAAGGAAAAAGAGAAATGATAATAATAATCATTACGAGGGAATGTCTAGTGATGAAGAAGAGCTTGACGCTGAAATCAACAAATTTAACGCTGATAAAGGTATTAAACGTTAATTTTAATGACGAATTAGGGTGGGGTTTTAAAGACAGTGATGATTGGACGAGGTTCAGAAACTGTATCATTCTTCCAAAGTCATTGTATTTTTATTTGGTAACAGAAAGTTTTTATAGATTTTTTTAATTTTTTTAATTCACTGCATAAATCTGTGAATTTTGCAACATGTGTATGGTGATGATAGATGCTGTTAATTTTAGATTATGAATGCGTATTATTACGCCTAAAATTGGCATGGTATTTTGTTGATTTCTTCCAGTTCAGTTCATATAAAACTCTACTTTAAATAAATGGATTTTTCGGCAACACAAACGCTTTGAAAATAACGTAAGTAATGATAATGGCAGTACACATGAAAACAAATGCAAGGGAAACCACCCTTAAATATTTCACAAAAATAATTTTCCCCTTTTCTTTCATTTTTCTCATTTTTTTTAGAATATACTGGGAAAAGTAGCCTACCACCCTGAAAGGTAATTTTTAAAGGGCAAAGGTGATAGGCTACTTTCATAGGTGATAGGCCCATCAATCAAGACAAGACCCCAAACTCTCCACTGATAACATCTTCATTTTTATTCGCAGAAAGACTTCTAAAACAACGCGAAACGATATTCGAAGATGTTATTTCAGATTTCTCATCAGTAGATGAAATAAAATCTCGATTTGAGGAATGGAAACTTGGTTTCAGTGATAGCTACAAAGAGGCATACATTCATCTTTGTTTGCCGAAACTGTTTTCGCCATTCCTTCGCCTAGAAATGTTGGATTGGAATCCACTACAGGTTTGTTACGATTTGTCGTGTTTGGGTCATGAGATTTAGAATTTTTGTTCCTAAAAGTCATGCTATACTCCGGACAAGTAAGACTTGGACTGAACCTAGATATGGCGGTACAAAATAGGATAAAAACCCTTTTTGATGCTCCGGCAACCCAAATTGTTGTCTTAACCATAGTTTGAGCAGCAAAATAAAAATTGTTGTCTTTTTGCGGATACAGCAACTAAATAAAACATATCGTAAAAGTTATCGTAAAAAATAAACCAAATTGCCTTGAAAATCACAAACTACAAGTTAATGAACTTCAGTTTCAATTTTAATTTTTTGTTTGTTGTTTGTTAGTTAAAGTGGCTGATGCGGTGTCCACATTTACACAGCTTTGTGGGCCTGTGTAAAAGAGTAGTGTTCTGATACAATGATTTTAACTTTATTTAAAAGTACGCATCCGATGTTAAATATTTGAGCATTGATTTCATGGCAATAAAAGTAACTTAATTATGACTTCACGTTGCTAAGATTTCGTTATTTATTGAAATTTTGCTTTACGCTAATTTTGAGAATGATACATCGTAGATTTAAAATTTATCGCATGTTTATCTATAAAAATTGCTGGTGTACTGTTTATGTCATGATTATATAAAAATGTAGACTTGCTCCAAGTCTATTTCGTTTCGTTAATCAGTAAAAAATATGTAACTGCGGAGGAAAATACCCTGTGGAGGAGAGAACTCGCGAAAAATAAGAAGGAAATTTCCACGCATTCCACACAAAGCGTTCCAATAATTCCTTCAAAACATGCTTTGTTGAAGGTTGTTTGAATTTGTAAAAGCTTGCTAGAACTTTCTGAATTTATGAAAGCTTGTTTGAATTTTAAGGTTGAAAACAAGGATATTGAAGACATGAATTGGTATAAAATTTTAGCAATGTATGGGTATGTAGAAGAAGAAAAAACGATCGACAAGCAAGACTCTAATTTATTACCTCAAATTATAGAAAAGATTCTGACTCCGCGTCTAATAGGTAAGCATAATTTATATGATTCCTGTTTTATTATTTGTTTATTTACCTTTCAAAAGTAGGCTGCGCACAGATAATGGGTCAAGTTCAGCGCAACATTTCCTCTGTTTAAAATTTATTTGAAGCTTTTTCAACATTTCAACATTTTTTTTTGCCATCTTTAACAACGTAACTTTTTTTCATTTCAGAGTTCGTGAAATTTGTTTGGGACCCCTTATCGAAAACGCAGACAAGTTTATTGGTGTTGTTTGTTCAACGTCTTGTGGATGATTTTTATACCATACACAAACAAAGTAAAAACACTGAGGTATGTCGATTTGGAATATTTTCTTTTGGTTTTTTGATTATCATTCTGAATTTTTGAACCCTTTCAACCTTGGAAGGGTCACATGACCAATTGATTCTTCCAAGAGGTAAATAAATAAAAAAAATTTATTTAATATGATTTATTTTGACCTCTTCTCTTAAATATATTAGTTTTTGTGCTACCTGCGGCTCAATAGAAACTTAAATATGAATTGCTTGTCTGGTGGAAATTAATCCGGGAGGGGTGTAAGGGTTGACAATTGAGATCTTAAATTACGGGCATAACAAATAGCCTCATTATACAAGTGCTTGCTTCCTACGTTCTTTCACAGATTGGATGTCACTTTAATCAATAGGATTTCGATCACAATTTTCCTCGCATAACCTTCGGAATACCCCCACAGGTCTAAGTAGCTTTTCACTAACAAAATGTTTTTTTTAGAAGTGCTAAATTGTGGAATAGCCTCTCCACTGAGTGTAAACAGAGATCTTCCCTTGGCTGTTTTAAATAATTGATTTTATTGTTTGGGGTTTTTATTTATTTATTTGTCTTATCCATTGCTTTTTTATGTACATAATTGTATGTAAATATATATTAGTTGTAAATTTAGGTTATATGTTATTTATTTTAAAATTGTATGTTTTTAAATAGAGGGCTTTTTGAAAATCAGTCATCAGATTGAAGGGTGACCCTCGTTAAAAGAATTTAAATGAAATTATAATAATTAATTATATGGCTAGTAAACTGGTCTTATAAATCTAAGATATACTCTAACTTTTTGGCGTACATTGAAAGAGGTGCGAGAATTCATGTTGAGTATGTTGAAAGTATGTTGAGCGAGAATTCAAAGTAATTTCTGAAAAGAATGAAGACGAGGCAAACTCGTTAATCCAAGTTTTGAGTATGTTTTAATATGAATCCTTATTCACCGCAGTGGTAGACTCACTCGATTTGGTATTCCCTCGATATATTGAGTGCGAAATAAAAAATTGTGATTTGGCATGAAATAGACTTCTGTGATTTGGCAAGTCTACCGAAGTGACGACACTATTTTTCTTTATTAGATGCTCTTCAATGAAATAATTAGAAAAATAAAGAACACAATAGAAGATGTCATCTATATACCGCTTCATCCAAAAGGGTAAGTATTGTTAAGATATCTTAGCTTACTTTATTTTAAATGTTTAGATGATTTCTTTATGGTATTTCTGATCTGTAATTCTTGTTTGGAACGGTTTTGTTGTAAATATAGAAAGATGTATCAACTTCAAACAAATCTATTAACTATGAATCTATGAACTTAAGTTTTATGATGTATTTGGTGGTTAATACGAATGATTTTATGGTGTCAAATCGTTTCATTTTGATGTTCCTGCTAATTTTTATTCGTCGATTGTGCCTGTGGAAAAATCTCGTTCTTTTTTCTTTAGTTTATTAGAAAATAAATCATCGAATGCTGAAGCTTTCCTTGAACGACAGTTTTGGACTGGTTTCAAGGTAAGACGTTTATTATCACTATGGTAACACCGAGAAACTGTTTCGTTACCTGCTACACCAAGCACACTTATTTTGTAATTCCCTAATAATTTTCACCAACGCTTGATACCATCTTTAGTGGAATTGTCTATTATAACGAGCCTACAATAGATGCTTGAAAATTGAAATTCATTAATTCATTATAAATTCATTATATATTTATAGCTATATATATAATCAGGGATCAAGGTTTTTTCATGCCTGCGACTGTTCCAGTTGTGGAAACTCTAGCTAGGGATAAATCATTGCACACCTTTGGGGGATTCACGTATACACATTGCACACCTTTGGGGGATTCACGCAGAAACTACCTTGCTTTATTTGTGCCTGCATCACAAATTGTGCCAGCGACCACCTGTCCCAGAGGTCCTAATGTTTTTGACCCCTCCGGTATATTTTATATTTAATGCATATTATATATTCATCATATAAATTCGTTACATATTTACAGCTATTTGGAAACATAATGCAGTGGAGAGAACTTCTTTCATTGAAAATGCTTCAAGAGCTTGGCATTGACAGTATTGTAAATCGTTATTTGGTTGTTGCGTTGCAGCAAATGACCAGCTCGCCGAATTGCTTAGAGAAATGCAAAGAGGTATGTGGAGCATAGGAGAATTGTTTATTTCATTTACAAGTTGATTTGTTTACATTTTGCAAATAGCCAATCAATTAACAGCATTCTGATCATGTGATACAAATCCTGTGACTTGATTGACTAATCCCAATTTGTAAACAAATTAACAAATAATCGCTTACACAATTATTTGCTGTTATGTTGCATAATTTTTGATTCGCAAGGCGTAATCTATGGGGTAGACAATTTTCTGTAGTCATTTAGCCTCGTCTTCCCCGAACCATGATGCATTGCAGTCGTTACACAACATTTGATCTGCATGGATTTACCGTAGTAAGTCTAGGATTTACCCTATGTAAAAATGAAAATGGCCTAACCCATGTGGGATTTTGTCATTTTATATCTTTCTTTTCTAAATCTACATTTTTAGAAGTAAACCTTAACCTTTTTCGAATCAATGGTGGATTTACATATCTTTAAGTTTTGCTGTAAAGTGCCATCACAGAACAGATTTTTACAGGCTGGTAGACACTGGGGCAAGAAGGCTTGTGCCCCCAATGACTTTTGAAACAATGGTAGTTCGTCACATTCTTCAATATTCTCTTGTTTTCTATTGTTTTGAGAATGATATCCCCCCCCCAACATTTCAGTAACTTCTTACAGTTGTGCTTATGCCAAGAAAACGGGGCTTAATGTGATATAAGCAGTGAAACTTTTTTAAGGAGGGGGGGGGGGGGGTGATGATGATGATTCTAAAATGAGAATGTAATTAGCGATCCAGTAATATGTTTTTTTCCTTATCTTTAGAATATATTTTCTTTTGCAATAAGCAACGAATCGAAATCAACAGAAAAAGCATGTAATTTTATTAGATTGTGATTTGACTAGCCACGTTAGTTGATATGAAATATGTTGTTAGGAACACAAATCGGTGTCATTTCGAATTCTTTGTTCATGAATATTGAATATTATTTATCATACATATTAAATTTATTTTCATTTGACCTTGTGTGTTGTAGATAATTTCACAACTTCCAAAACAGTTACTAGATGGATCTGATCTTGTCCCACAATGTGTTGAATCACTTGCACGATATATAAATTCCTTGGCTGGAAAAATATACAAATCTTCACTCGGCTATGCTGATCAGGATAAGAAAAAGGCTAAGTACGTTTTCAATGTATATTTGTTTACTCGTCCTATTAACTTGGGAAGGGCTATCCTATTATTCCGGAAGTAAATTGGAACAGAACCCCAGGGAGAGTACTTCCTAGTGATGTTTGAGATATCCCAAACATTGTAAACTTTTTTTTTGAATCTCAATTATCGCAAGAACTCAGCAGTCATATCGATGTATTCTAAACATGCTCTTTGAAAGTTTTCACGTACCTCAAATATTATTGGGCACAATTCACAGACCACAAATATCAACTTCTTTTTCTTTTGAATTAACGGACCCAAATATTGTTGACAAAATTCACCCCAAATATCAACATGGACCACCACATTTTTTATTAGGTTAATTGGCATGTGCTACCCCTGCAAAATGAAACTTACAGGAATACAGACAACAGCAACTGTTAATCTTCTTTTACATCGTTTACAGTTGGATAAAACCTATTCAGTTGTTGTCACTTTGAAAGTTGCACTCTATTTAAAACTTTTCAAAATCCCGTGCTGAATTAAATTCTGTTTTTAAAACTTTTCATAATCTATGACAGAACTCTTATGTATGTTTGAAGTCATTTGTTTTATGGAATCTGACATTACCACGTGATAATTTCTTATCAAAACAAACATTAAAATGATCTTATTATTTTCAGGTTGATGATAAAAAAATGCATTTCATTATTAATGCATATCCAAGCATTTGATTATGCAAGAGCTGCAGCTAAAGACTATAAAATCGAAACTATTCAAGACAAACAAGAAGTTAGCAGTATGTTCTAGTTGATGGCATATAAAATGTTGTAAATCTATTTTTCTTGTGGGCATTACACAGATCTCACATCACAGAGATACGGAAGCCATTGTTACGTGAACTGGTATACTTATTACATCGTGTAAGCGTGGGCGACAGAGCACATATCATTTGCTTTTAATTGGTTCTTGCTCATTTGTGTCTGGCTGCTCATTTATCTATCTGCGTTGACCATATTCTTTTGATCTTTTTCGGGGGAATCCCGCGAGTTTACATGTGTGAAATCTTACTCCTCGATTCATCAGGAATACTGATTTTGACACGAATGCAATTAACCAGATAAAAGCAAATTCTTTGATTCCTGTGGCCCGCAGTAGACTGCTGCTTGCACTTAGGAAGAAAAGCGAAGAAGGTATGCGGTCTTTCAAGCAGGATCCCCAAATGTGATCAGCATTTCTGTTGTGCAGCTTTTCGAGGAATACCTGGAAGACAGATTGTTTTTAAAGACACGTGCTATATCTTTAATAAAAGATAATTTAGTTGCACGAGGAAAGATGTTGTATGAATTCTGTAAGATGATCATTTTATTTAGAAAAATGCGAATTTGTTTTTTCCCTGAATTTTATCTTCTGCTCTTACACTAAATTTTCTGTGTTACGAAAAAGTAAAGGCAAAAAAGAAACTTCGCCTCACAAGAATTATTTCGTTGCGTTAGGTTCCTCACAAATTGCCAGCTGTAGTAGTTTGACAGTCAAAATGCACGTTTTTCCTGGGGGGGGGGGGGGCGGGGGGGCCGTAACAAACAGATAAACCCGGACGGG
>JAYJMH010023314.1:0-18930 GCA_036873815.1 Phacellophora camtschatica
CCATTGTGAACCAACAATCCGTTGTGTACTATTTTAAGTGTGATCTGTGCGATGCAGATTATGTCGGTTATACATGCAGACACTTACACCAAAGGATTGAGGAACACAAAGCGTCGGCCTTCCGTTGCCATATTAAAGAACAGCATGGAATGCAGCCCGAGAATTTGCGGAAGCGATGCAAAATATTGCGCAAATGTTGAGGGAAAACAGATTGTTTAATCTACGAAATGTTGTTCATTGAAGATTTGAAGCCAAAATTGAACCAGCAGTCAGATTCCATCGCCGCCAAATTGTTCATTTAGTCTTTTTAGCGTCAATCATCTGAACCGCCAAAGTTCTCACTACTTGATAAAAAATCTCTCTATTGTTTATTTTTTTTTATATATACAAACGTCTTTTATTTCATTAAGCTTGGAAATGATGTTAGGATGATTTTGAAATGTTGTTCTTTATTATCGTTAATGTTTATAATTAAATGTAACAAACATAATGTTCTTATTCGAAAAATAAAAAAGTGATTGAAAATTATAATTTTTGCCATTTTGGCACTTTTTCGCTTGTCGTAAAATTTTGCAACCCCAAAAGCTGGTACTCAATCAGTTATAACTTTTGAACTACTTTAGATATCATCCTCGAATTTTCAATGTATATTGAAATTTCAAATATTTCCAAGAGCAAATATATTGAAACTTCAAAATAGACTGAGTACAAATAGGGTTAACGATTACGGTTTTTAAAAAATTTAATTAATTTTTAGTTTGATTTAATTTGTGGTAAATTGGGCAACCCTCTTTGGAATAATCAAATACGAAAATATGTATAAACCACATTTTCTATTTGTTTGCTCTAGGAAGTACATAAACAGTGCATGTTTCTCTGTATATATATGTTTGATTGATTTCCATGATTTGTTTAAAATTTATTTTCATGCAGCAAACATCAACTTTTTCACCCAGCCAAAAGATGTTGTTTCTTTAGAAGGCAGCAGAGTGCAATTTAATTGCTCAGCAAATACTGCAAACCCACGGAAACCACCCAAATACTTCTGGAAATTTAATGGAACATACATACCTAATGATAATTACAAGGGTTTTGTGCCAAATGGAAAGACATTAGTCATACCAAAAGTCAACCATTCTTTACATCAAGGAAGATTTGAGTGTGTTGCATTTTTGGCAGATTATGGTGCTATAATTAGCATTCCAGCTATGCTTAATTTAGCATGTAAGTAAATAATCGTTATTATCATCCTTTTTACCATGGAGCATAAAATCTTTACAAATAAATTTGAATGTAAACCTGCATTCTACATGACCCAAGGAAAGCAGAGCTCGAAAATCTATATATGTGTATTCATAATACATATTTTTGTCAAAAGATTCAACAGAAAAGAATAAAATTGCAACAGCAGAACACATAACACTAGTTATAAAAAATATTTGGATACACACAATTTTAATAAAATTGTAATGTTGTGACACTGATTTAAGTCACTTAACATTTTGATTGGCTCTCATTGTACAATTGTACCAAAAATGAGCTATTCTGGCAATTATCATGGGATTCGAGCTGTATAAATCTTGCAACTGATCTCTGATATTTAATCTTATTATATTCAGAAAATTCAGATATTTTTGTTAAGATTGAAATCACATCATATATATCAATGATTGGTTACACCAAGAGTACAGTCGTGTTAGGGGCTTTATTGTGTTATATTATTTTCTGATTCGTTCAATTAACCGCTTACGGGAAAAATAAAAATTCCTCATCTGAGAACTAATTCATAATCTTGCATGAAACATAACAGTCTGAAAACATTTTAAAATTTCTGAGTTTTTCAAAACAGTTCATTTTACTTTTAAATTTACGAATAAAAAGTACTGTAATTATATTTCC
Organism: Phacellophora camtschatica; assembly: GCA_036873815.1. Taxonomy (NCBI): domain Eukaryota; kingdom Metazoa; phylum Cnidaria; class Scyphozoa; order Semaeostomeae; family Ulmaridae; genus Phacellophora; species Phacellophora camtschatica. The sequence goes on from JAYJMH010023314.1 coordinate 1,900, forward strand.
TTTGTCTAGATCTTCAAATTGCAAAAACAAAATACAACACAACATATTACGTAAAAGAAGGTTCATCCTTGCGGATAAAAGCTCCAGCCATTGAAGCAAGACCAGCTGCAACATTCAGATGGCATTTTAACAGAAATGGCAGTTTCTTGCCCATTCAGAATAACCTCACATATACAGCAACAAATGGCGACCTACTGTTGACATCAGTCACATCGTTATTCAACGCTACATTCAGGCTTTATATTTTTCACGTCACATCATCTTTTGGAAAAAAAGAAATGGCAGCTGAAGTAAATGTCTTCGTTGCAGGTTCGTTCTATTTATGGTTAGTTTGAAAGATATAGTGTACAATGTAATTCGTCTTTTTGGAATGATAACAACAAATCTTTTAATATTTTTTGCACCACAGAGCAGTGTTAGCCAAAAAGATTTATTACCCGATTCCTAGAGTGGAAGGTATGGCACAGTCAAATACTTTTTGAGTAATTGGAACACATTTCTAATCCGCTAGAACCTTTAAACCTGAACAAAAACCATCTGATAGCTCGAACAAAACATATTTAAATGCATTTTTACTCTTGTCACACATTTTTACAGTTCTTCTTTCATCTATTGTTTTATATTTTTGTTTAAATGTGTCCCAAAATTTTCAAATTAGTGTCGAACGTTTCACACGGTTTGTTCCACATCGTTCCTTTAGTTTCATGTTCCGTGTTCCGTGTTTAACTCTTCGACAAAAGTCTTATTCATTGACACTGTGCTAATTAGTCTTCTAAGAATAAACAAACTAATACAATGGAATGTAATAAAACAGCAACATATTTAAACTAAAAAATAAGAACACAAACAAACTAACGAAATTAGAACATGAAAATACAAAATAAATAACAAAAAACATTTGTTTTCGCCCACGAATTCATAGAAGTTTAGGGTACGGTTACGTTTTGTTGTCATGGAAAGGCATTGGTGTCACATTGTTTGAACGAGAACATGTTCGTGTAAGGCAATGTTTGAGGAAGAACATCTTGTGCACGTATGGTAAAATTATGAAATATAGGATATGTTGCAATAAAGAAAACATTGTCGTCAGCAGTCATCAGCGGCAGAATAAGTTAATCAAATATGGCAAAACATGTATGAGCATGAGTTCATATATGCATAGATAGCACAAACAAACATTTCCTTTATTCCGTTTACCAGCACTTCACTCCATACGGTCATCTTCTTTATAATACACATTTTTTGGCTCCAAATTTGTTAAAATCTTTATAATCCTATATTATCATATACCTGTGACCTAAAAATTTCGCACGTTAAAAAATCAGTTGAAAATCAAAATTTGTTTCGACAAGTATTTTTTTTTTCTTTACCCTTAGTTGTTGACAAATGAAATTTTAAGATTGGTAACAAATTCGAGTTTTGATGATTTTTCAAACGTGTGGAATTTTTTTTGGGTCCCCCTGGTATATACAAACGAAAAATAACCTCTGGTATGCTACATTTTTGCATGGAATAATCTAGAATGCTTCACGATTTTATTGCTTGCTTAATTCCATGTTAATTCTCAACTTCTTTTTTCGTTTAAGGACCTCCTACTTTATGTCCTAACTCAACAGTAACGTTTTTGCAACAAGGAAAAACAAAGTCAGTCTACGAAGGACAGAATGTGATATTGGAATGTCTGGCAGTTCCACAACACTGTCAGTAAGTCTTTTTTTTATCGTTTTGTATATGGGACTCCTTTGTGCCTGCGCAGTGGCCAACATTCTACTCAGATTTTGAAGTCATGTCAGAATGCAATTTCCTACTGAATTGCCAAGAATATTGACCGATTTTCGAGATAACCGGAAATAAATCATCACTAAAAGCTCTCCAGGGATATGCAAAACAGTTTGAGTTAACAATGGTGTTTGAGTTATCCAAAGCTTAATCAACACTGAAAGTCCTCAAGGGATATGCAAAACAGTTTGAGTTAACAAAAGTGTTTGAGTTATTCGAAGCTTAATCAACACTGAAAGTCCTCAAGGGATATGCAAGACAAACTATAGTACACTATCATACAATAAAATATTTTACTGAACGTATCGTTCTTGGCTCATCAACAGTTTGAATTTTTCACCGCAGATGAAGGGCCAAGCCCGATACGACACGTTTAATGAAATGTTTTATTTATAAGGCTGTAGCAGCTTTTACAGAGATGCCGGGAGACGGGGCTAGGGGGGCTTACCCTATATGTATGTATGTAGATGTCTTTTCGTTTCTTTACAGCGAGAGTATAGTTGTAAAATGGACACGATCTGGTGTCGTAATTGCTGCTGGAAGAAAATTGATAATATCGAACGTAATGAAATGGCACGAAAATACCTACAGGTGTATTGCTAAAGTTGGAAACAGGGCTGAAGCTAGCTTCGATGTGTCTCTTACAGTTTTGGGTAAGTTCTTGAACTATAGCATGAACAATGTGAAGATTTTAATTCAAACATACAGTTGAATCCCGATTCTACAATAAAATCTATACCAAAGCCTATACCAAATGTAAAGCCTATACGAAAATAGTTATAACCATACTACTTTGTAGAAAAATTAAAAGAAACCAAATACCTTGCCTGCGTGTAGGCCTTTTGGTTTACTGGGGAGGAGGGAGTTACTTGATTTCTCTCTCCTCCTCCTCAGTAAAAAAAAAGTCTCCACGCAGGCTACCAAATACCTAGTAGTAACCAACGTTATTTTTACTTGAATTTGAAATAAAAAGCTTCAGTTTATAGTTTGATACCTTGTTTGCCAAAATCTACCCAATAATCACTGAGTTATACTCAATCAAACCAAAAATAGAAGATCTCTACTGCTGCAATCTGTTAAAAATCCTGCATCATGGCTATAAACGTTAAAGGCCATAAACTTTGGCTTTCCTTTGGCACAACTTTAGAGATTACACTTACTAGATTTGGGCAAATTCTACTCTAAAAGGTATCAAACTCTTACCTCAACGTCAACCAAAACAAAATCATCAGAATTAAAGCTTGAAGTTAATTCATTCATTCATTCATCTATCATAGAGAAGCCAACGATTGTCATTCCAATTATATCAGATATTGACATAACGTCTTCCGGAGCAAAAACAATTTCTACTGGTGTTCATTCAAATACCAAGAAAACTGAATGGTACACCAATGGTGAGAAAATAACACCAAGTACTGGTTTATACAAAGTCGAAGCTAATGGCCATTTGAAGATTTTAAAACCAAGTGCAAGTCTGACTGGAGTTTATCAAGTTTTTCTGAGCAACGACGCAGGGACTATTGTACAAAATTTTAATTTATACGTAACAGCTGGTAGGTATTATTAGATTACATTTTTTCTCCTACCCGGCATGTTATTCCTCCCCTTAATCGTGTTCATCTTCCTGTCCATATTCATACTCCTTGTCGTAAGCGTACTCCTCCCCTTAACCGTATTTCTCCCCTTAATCGTATCCCCCTTAATCGTATTCCTTTTTTGATAATTTTTTAGCCTTTTGTTTGTGTGTAGCCTTTCTTTCCACGCGACTTTCCATTATGAAGTACAATATCCACAGCTAGTATAGCTAGTAAAAGCTAGCTAAAACCATAGTCCTCTCCGCAACTATATTGTTCCCCTTAAACCATATTCCTTCCCTTAAAACATATTCCTTCCCTTAAACCATATTCCTACTTATGCGAGTAGAGCAATACTGACTACTAAAATAACACAACACTATCCTTCTAGGCTATGGCAATAAAGTATCTGGAACATCTGGCAATATCACGTTCAATCCACCATTTACTGCAACTTCAAACATTGTTTACGCGTCTTGGCTAATACAAATACCTGCCATCACAGTCGTTTATTTGTCAATAATAAGTCCTCCAAGGTGCTCCCCGGATTCGATTACACGTTTGTATTTATATCAAGGATCTACTGCCAATGGCGTTCAAGTTCAAAGTTCCTGCAAAGACGAGACATATAAAATGTCTTTGAACTTGATGAAAGGTCCATTCTTAACGCTTGTCTTAGTCACTAAAAATTTAATGAGTAGCGGATTTGTCGTGCATTTTGACATTAATCGCCCAGGTAAATATCCAAAACACATTGTTATTCACAACATATCGTTATTTGAAACTTTGTATTGTAAACCAGGACGTATGTAAAAAGTTAACGGGTAGTGGGTTTGTGGTGTATTATGACATTAACTGCCTAGGTAAATATCCAAAAACACATCATTATTCACAACAGTGTTGTTTAAAACAAGTTTGTTTCATAAATTTTGTCGAGAAAGCGTTGCGCAAAACACGAGGCAGGATTGGATTTGTGATGCTTCACAGTAAAAACCCACCACTAAGAAAACGGTCTTTGAAAATCAGCCTGTCTGCTTTCATAATATTATTTTAGATTATACAGAGTTGGGCTGATGTTGGGCTGATGTATGCTGCCCACAATTTGATAGAAAATCGTATTAATACTCCTCTATTATCCGAAATGATTTCTATCATTCTTTTAATCAATTTTCAAAAATGTTGTAAAATGTTGCCAAAAAATCAGCCTGTGGTTTCTTATAAGTCAGTTTCTATCCAAGGCACATCCTTATTTATAACATATTGTTATTTGAAACTTTGTTTTGTAAACGACGACGTGTGTAAACATTTAACGAACAGTAGATTTCTGGTACATTATAACATTAATCGCCTAGGTAAATATCCAAAACGTACCGTTATTTACAACATATCGTTATTTAGAACAAGCTTGTTTGGTAAAGATTGTTAAGAAATTGTCATATAGAGCATGGGATCGCATATAGCTATGAAAACCAATGATTGTTTTACAATTTAACAGCCAGAGATAAACATGTATGCATAATGACAATAAATCCTCTTTATGTCTCAACAATTTCATTATAGTGACCACCATGCCTCCATTTAAAATTACAACGCATAAAATGACAACAACAACAACAACAACCACAACCACCTCACTATCAACATCTGGATTCTCTAACACTCAACCAACTCAGCCAAAAACAACAAAAGCTCCTGAGCAGAAGCCAGTTTCCAGTGGTAAGTTCATTGCAATAAATTTTTTTTCCTTGCTTTTTGCAAAAACCTTTAGAATTTCTGTCAGCTACGTTTTGTCTATACCTACACCAAAAAAATGTCTTACATTAAACATTTGTTGAAAAGTTACCATTTGGCTTTTAGATAAAGTTTGGTATGCTTGTGTTACCTTCCGGGAAATTAAAACTTACATAGTATTTACCCCTGTCTATTGGAAATTATCTGGATGCGCTAGGGTTACTTTCGTGTATAACGCTTGTCATTAGATTACAACCTTCATTTTAATGTCACTGCTGTTAAAAGTAAACTTTTATTTGTTTTCTATCAGGAATACCCGTTGGTGCTATTGTTGGTGGTATTATTGCAGCTTTATTTGTAGTGGCCATTATTGTTTTTCTGGTTTGGTACAGGCAAGTACTTCATGTGTTTTTCGTGACATGTGTTATAATGATGGCTCGATTTCGCTGTTTTCTGACGGCCGCATCAGTGCCGTAGGAACGAAAAGTTTTCTTGGAGGATTTTTTAACATTGATTAACCACCTATTAGTTGACAAGTGGGAGAGGGTGAGGCAACTGCCCCCTGTTCCGATAGGCGGTACTTGCTCAATTTTTAACAGTCGCTTGCTCAAGAGAAACGTGCTGTAAGTCTGTGTTTGGGCATATGAGGAAAATGAACTGTTCTCATTAAATTCTTTATCCAAATTCTTGAAATACAGCTTATTCCCAGAGATATTTATCAAATCAGAAACACCTCTTGTTACCTAGTGTTTTAGCGAGATTATGTAATTTTTTTCACATTTCGAAACTGAATTTTAATTGCTCCAATCCCATCAGGTCGTCGCGTTTTGTATTTTCGAATCTCCAGAACTTTTATCGAATTTTGGCGGGAGATTTTATTTTCTCATTTGACTCAATCAAAACTCAGAATTAAGGTTGGTACCAAGACAAGGCTTTTTTAAATATCCCTGAAAAAAAATGTTAGAAAATATTACGAACTAATGCAGCTGACAATGTTGAAAGCTAATCTGAAAATTTTATTGAACTTAATTGATTATCGGAACTGGATGTTTTGAAATATATGTCTCGCAATTTCTCCAATGTCTTTCAATCCATTCAACAAACTGGCATAACGGGGAGCATTTAAAAATGAACGTCATCCAGTTTGGGAGAGGGGTATTAAAAACTAACAACGGTCGATAGTTCAGAACATCCTGATTCCATTGATCAGTGTTTGGCGGCTAGATGTATAGGGTGGGTTGGTGGTAAAAAGTTGATATCAAGTTATGAGTAAGAGCCGAAGAGGGGTTTATTTTCTGGAAAATTCATTGACATCAGTTGTGAGCACTGCTTCGTAATGCATTATCTGTAGTCTAACTAGTCTGTAGTCTAACAAATAAATAGCAATACACAGAAGAGATCTTCAAAATCATAAACGACAGCTCTTCAAAACAGTAATTTTATCCAAAGATATCGAACTGAATAATCAAACGTTTGTGGTTACTCCGAATTTTTTTTCTCAGGAATTTAAAAAAGAAACCATCTTCATCTTCCGAACAACCAGCCATTGTCAAGATCGATGGTTTACCACCGATCCCAACAAACACTTACATGTATCGAAGGCCTGGTTTTGATCCAAATCCTCCTTGTTTTACTGTTCAGTGTAAGTATAGCTTCTTGTGTCCTTGTATTCTCTCTTATCGTGCCTCGTTCATAGGCTCATTAGCCTCGTTCATAGGCTCATTAGCCTCGCTCATAGGCTCATTAGCCGTTTATGGAAAGGCCAAATAAGTCTAAAAGAGCCACTCGGCCTATGTTAATATATATATGCGAATGTGCTTATAGTCTTTATTTAAGTATAGCTCTTCCTTTTGTAGAATTTATAAAATAGACTAAGAAACTCATTTAAAAGAAAGGAGAATGAATATAAGATTTAATCAACTCAGGATATAAACAATGAACTATGCCAAAATAGTAAAGGTACAATTTTTTATCCTATATTTTACATTTTATCACAGCATAATTTTTACATTCATTCACATGACATTATTGTTTTGTTTTGTTTATAGCCTCGGGAATGCCTGATGTGATACCTTCTTATCACATTCGACCGGAAGAATATGAGATGGACCGCATTAAATCATCTGATCGAGTCAATGACGAGACCTACGAAACAGTTGAAGAATATCAAAGGGGTGGCAACGGTGGAATTATTGGTAAGAATAGATTAAAATCGTAAATATTTGATTAAAAAAGAAACAGAAATGATTTCTCTTAATTTAAGGGTTAATTTTCAGCCTTTGCAAGCCTGTAGTTGGTTGGCCGGTTTAAGATTATTGTCGAGATGATTGCACACACTATCTCCAGATATATGACAAATAGTATTCGTTCTAACTGTAAAACTACATGACACGACTAAATGTATCTAGAGATGGTGTATGTCATGATCGCGACTATGATCTAACACCTGTATGATCTCAATTATGATGAGATGAATACCTGGTTGAATCAAATTTGTCTCTCTACTCAAACGATTTTAGCCCTTCTTCGCCCCAGAAAGGGCCATATGGACCACTGATAATTGACCATGTATATTTAAGATATTGTGTGTTATCAATTAAAAATGACAAAAAAAAGAACCGTCATTTGTTATCACGTCATACGTCATCAGGGGGTAAGCATGACCGGAATTTTTAACTCAGTTCAGAGATTTCAGTATAGTTTATCTGTTGAAGTTTGTTTGTCTGTTTGTCCTACCCCCTGCAAAATAAAACTTTAAAAGGATTTATTAATTCCAGGCTATTTTAGTTTTAAATTCTGATATATGTGATTTTATTACTTTTTTGGCTCTTTAGAATTAAATCCGTGCGTAAAATGATTAACATTTAACTGTACAATTATAGGAAATCAAGCATACCAAGCAAAAAGATCACCTAACCAAGTTGTTGGCAGAAGAATTCCAAGTGGACCAGGCGCATTTTATTCAAAGTCTATTGTGCCAGTATCCAACCAAACGCCATCATCACGTAATCCAGCATTGCAACAGCAAAATGGTGCAGATAGTGAGTACTTAGTCCCAATGGAAAGTCGCTCACGGTTGACGACGATGGACGGCAGGCCTCTTCCATCACCATCAGATTCAAATTTAGGATCGTCTGGAGGATCAGGTAATTTTTATATTTATTTATTTATTTAATGCTTATTTACACCTTCATCTTTCATAAACAACACGGTCAATGGGCCTATCAGCAGAGCTTAATCTGGACAAATTTTGCAAACATGTTTCCCTTGAATATACATTTTGTATTGTTGTCTCTCTGAATTTTCTATCTTTGGTTTCGACCAAGATTTTTTGTGTTAAGAAAATTTAAACTTTAAAATTAAACTTCCTTTATATAATGTACATATTTCTTAAATTTTCATTGAATGTTGAAATTAAATCTTTGCAATGGGTATGTTTCTGATTTGTCACGAATGATTTTTGACGTGTCTCTGGGAAAGCGAGAACAAACTTTTGATTATCATATTTTAGGCCCTTATTACCACATGTTAGATGATGATGCATACGAATCCACAGACGACATCAGAAAAAGTCTCGCGGAACGTGATAATGTCAACAGACATGCGTCTGACAAATCTCAAAATCGTTACGCACCTTTAGAAGACATAAAAACCACGAAAAGCGAAAACACCTACGCATCTTTGACGTTGGATAGATCATCTGAACCGAATTCTTTGAAGAACAAAGAAAATGCAAATTCACGTAAGAAGTTTATTATTTTTTGATGAATTTAATATCATTATCAACAAAGGCATATGTATGATCTAACACCTGTATGATCTCAATTATGATGAGATGAATACTTGGTTGAATCAAATTTGTCTCTCTACTCAAACGATTTTAGCCCTTCTTCGCCCCAGAAAGGGCCATATGGACCACTGATAATTGACCATGTATATTTAAGATATTGTGTGTTATCAATTAAAAATGACAAAAAAAAAGAAACGTCATTTGTTCTCCTCCCCCACACTTTTTGGCAGCATATGTAAACATGCACCTCTGTAGTTACTACTAGGCGTGGTAATATGCTAATTTTTACCCCGCCATCTACTTTATAATTGCTTTCTTCGTCTTAATCATTGAATTGATTTTTTAATTTATTCTTGTTATTGCTTGTTTTCATAACAAAATTTGATTTTTTCTCATCAACTTATCTTCAACAGAAAACTATCCACGTGATCCAAGTTTTTTATCCTCAAATCAAAAGCAAAATAACCAAGAGGACGATTACACCGAGCCTTACGAACCATCGATCACTAAAATCAATGGTATCGACAATCAAATGAAAGTAAACAAGAAGGAAATCAAAAGTAAGGATGCTAAAAATGATAATGATTACACAGAACCGTACGAACCATCTGATACCAACATTAGCCGACAGCAGCAACAACAAAAACCAAAAAGCAACAGCGAAGCAAGTGATGATTACGAAGAGCCTTATGACGCAGAAATCCCCAAGCCCCGTAGCAGCAACAACAACGATATAAATGATGATTACACTGAGCCATATGAACCATTACGCAACCAACCCAACAACAACAACCACATTGCGCTTGAAGGCAAAGAGAGTGGAACATATGAGTCTGTTGGAGATACAAATACGGTGCCTGTTACGCATGATGATTACCAACCATTGAAAATTCTGAGACCATTATCGCCAGACGAAGATGACTCGTATGCGCAAATCTAATTAGTTTGTTTGGGTTGTTGATGTTCTTTTTGTTAAAGGCCAATCTTCGGAAGTCCTTGTCAAGAGAACGTAACGCCAGCCTAATATGGCATAAAATCAATGTTCCATCCATCAAGGACCAAACAATATTTCAGTTCTTCAGAAGCACTTTCACTGAACACAAAGAAAGTTGTCATGTCGTTCAGGTAGAAGTTTTTTAACCTGAACAGTGCTGGGAGGAATAGCCACCAGTTTGTCTGTTTTCTTTTTTCAATTTTCGATCAGAACGATTTTTCATTCATTATTCAAAGAAATAATCGCTAAGAACACCGAGAGTTTTATGCTTGCTGTTAAGGCGAGAAAAAGAATAATCTAAATTTATCCTGCCTTTGGTAGAAATGATACAATAACTTTAATGCAAAAAATATACACAAAATCATTGTCCTAAAACCTTTGTTCTTCCATATTACATACGATCTTCACATTAATATCAAACAAATATGGATTTGTTTTGCAGATTTTTATGAAAAGGTTTGCCACATGAAATCAGAAACATTTTTAGAGAAAAATGAAACCTTTTATCAAGTAATTTCCAAGATAAGTAAAAAATTTTTATTGGTATTGGTATGGGTACAGATGCCAAGCATCTGATGTCAGCACTTTTTATCTCATGCTTCCGAAAATCACAGTTCGCTGTATTTTTAACCCAGAAGGTAATTAGGTTTAGCTTTGGTTTAATTTTAAATAGGAAAGTAAATTTACCCAATTAGCAATTGTTGATATTAATTAGAAACATTGGTATTTTAAATATTTTTAAAAACGATAAATTTTTGTTACATATAATAATTCATTCAACTATTCTATTCGTATTCCGATTTCATTTTTTAAACTTTTTGTCGATAAGAAACTGCATGCTCGAACTGATAGCAGCTATTGAGTTTCTAACCAATCTACCCCTGTAAGGGTTATATACAAATACTGCCTTCTGTATTTATAAATTGTGTAATCCAGAATTGTTATTCGATTCTAAATTCTCGTTCAGCAACATTCTTTCCACTGGTGGCCAATATACAAACTTAAGGTCCACGGGTTCTGCCAAGATCTGGGGACAGCTCATTTGCACTGCAGTTTCTTATTGACAAGGTCTCGCATTATCATGTTTCAGCATTTGGAAAAATTCAACCGTTTTTTTTACAATTATTTAATCATTTACTGTAATTATAACATCGTCTTCATTTCATTTATTTCATTTATTTCATTTATTTCATTTATTTCATTTATTTCATTTATTTCATTTATTTCATTTATTTCATTTACTTTAGTATTCATATTACAGTACTCAAACCAGCACAGGATATTTTTGTATTTGATTTACCAATCAGTTCCTTTACTTTGAAATTAGCCAATCACATCACAGATTCATTTACAAATCCTGCGAACTGATTGGCTATTTAAAAAATTTAAAGAAATCGACTGGTGATCAAAATGCGAAATTTTCCTATGCTACTTAAACTACCACGTGTCTCGAAAAAGGCTGCTGTGGAGGAGTTTTTTTTGTTTCTATTCAAGTGTCCTAGAAGAGGCTTCGACTTGAAGTTTGATACCTTGCTTTGCAATGTTGACTCGTTGATCATTGAGTTACGACAAATGAAAGTGCACATTTCGTGTTTTTGCAAAACTAAAGCTTTTGATAATGATTTTAAATGTTAAAATCATGTGACCAGATAATTTCTTGATGTGTTTTGTTGACTTTCAGCTGAATTGATCTAAGGTTAAAATCAGTATGTAAATTCTGAATCAACCATGGAAAAGTAAATTAGATTTACTCAATAATCAAAATATTCAACACAACCGCTTTGGAGACATGAACCTTTTCTCTTGTTTTGTCAGTGTTATTGTCTTCAACCAGCAATTAAATTTTAACTTATAGTTGTGTGTTGCTATTTATTGATTAATACTGTTTAAATGTTAGCTTTAAGGCTACTTTGCCATAAAAAACCAATTTCCAGCAACACAATGGAAAGGCCAACCTCTGGTTTTGAAGACACCCTAAAGGTTGGTTATTTAGCGGCAGAACTCAACGGCTATTCAGTTGATTTTGCCAACTAAGGTATCAAACTTTAAGTTAAAGTCTATTTTGTTAAATTCAATCAGAAACCTGAATGGAGCATCGCCCTGAATGAATCACCCTCTTATTTACCATTAGTTAATTTTTTTAAAGCTTTTGAAACAAGTAAACTCATTAAGCGCGCATTGAAGTTACACTCTAGCAAATTCCAAAAAAATTATGGTAAACAAATGATTTGTTCAGGGTTATTATAAATTTAGGGCCACACTTCTCTACCATTTAATATATCGAAGGACTGCAGTTTTTATTTCAAGTTTTAACCAAAAGTCAACCAAGACCCCGAGCATGTTGCATCTAAGTATTGGGAAACTTATTGACGTGTTTTTTGAGCTTGTACCAAATTTCAGCATTAACGTGGTCATAAAAAATATTTTTACAAAAAAGTGTAGAACATTCCCGTGTTTTTGGTTTGCTAAAATATTTGTATCTATAGGAATATTAAATTTTAAGTTGTTGTATACTTTCTGCATGCATGTAATCAGAATATTTGTTAATAAATTAATAAACAATTGTAGGCTCATGTAATTAATATTTTATATTTTAATACACAACATAGTTTGATGTATAATGCATGAAACCATGATGAAACAATATGGTAAATTGAATTTTTGTGAGTATGCTGGCCATGTTTAGATTTTGTTATAATTTTAAAATATAATTGTCAAGTTTTAAATAGTCTGTTTTTATTCTGATGGTGCTTATTTTTAAGCCCTCCCTTTCTCGGTTGAGCCCCCCTTTCTCGGTTGAGCCCCCCTTTCCCGGTCTCGGAGACTCGAACTCCAATTAAAAAATAAAGATGTCGTGGTACTTGTTACCATAAAATAGTTAGTGAACGGTTGTGTTCCGTCAATGCAAAATGTCGACAGCATGGGACCACAAATAACCATTTGCATGAACCATAAGTTGAAGTACGGAGCAGAAGTGTGTGGTTACCTTCCAAGAATTATGTGTCGTTGGCCTACATACATTTTCGTAAAATGCACATTTTAACAGAAAACAGATGAATAAAACGTTTTAACTGGCATACTCTACACTTTTTTCGCTCGTTGACCTGAGACACTGCAGTGTCAAAATTTTGAAATTTTAAGAATGAAGTTTATGCAAATTTAAACAAATTTAATTACTGATAGGAACCAGAATTGCTAAATTTAATTTTGAGACATCAACCAACTATCTATCACGGTCAAACCTTCAAAATTAAATTTAAACTTTATCTGATTGAATAAATCATCACATTTAATGAGATTTTTTGATTGCTAAAAATTAGAAAATACTTTATTCATCTTCATTTAAAAAACATTTCAATCATTAAATATATTTTATCAAACAAAGAAATAACAATTCACCTTTTATAGTTTTCATTATTTATATTATTCATTCATCATTCCATTTTAATGAGCTGCAAGAAATCCTCCATCAATTGGGATCGTTGAGCCATTTATCATGTCGCTTTTATCACTGAGAAGAAACAGCGTGGCATTCACAACATCTTTTATTTCTGATTGAGAAAAAATCAATGATGAAAAATCTAGAATTTTTTAAATGTACACATATATATATGGACGGACCGAAAAAAGTTTCCTATTTTAACAATACAAATCATAAATATCAAAAAATATGACCCAACCGGTTTCAAAATTTCCATTTCTTATTTTGCAGAAATGACCAAATTATTCTTTGAGGTATGACATTGTTTCGAGATTATTTCTAATTTTGTAAATTTTGGTGTTTTAAAAGAATAACGAGTTTTGTTCATCATGTATCGCTGTCTCCGCTAGAGGCGGACTGTGCACGCGCATGACTTAGCTCTCTCCATAATTAACGGTTCAGAATGGCACGGTTTAGGGCATTGATGTCTAGGTTTGTCCATTTATAGATGTTGTTTCTCCATCGTTTGGGTTAGGACCCTCTGCTCATGGTACCAGGTATCATTTTTTTGAAGCAGAGTTTGGAATATCCTTTCTTACTACGTTTGATGTGAACGAGTTTTGTTGCATGATGTTAAAGTCAGAATAAAACATCAAGCCACAATCAAATCCATCCACCCAAAATTTACCTTCTTGCTTCAATTAGTATTTAGTAATTAAAAATGATAAATATCTATAAATTTCAAAAGTAAAATTCTGCACACATTACAAATACTTTTGAAAAATCTATGCTTTAAAATTAGGTTTATAAAATCATTATCATAAAATTGCTCGAACAATTCGCTTCTGCACACATGAGTTTAGAAACGTTTTCATCCTGCCTCCAACCAAAAACATTCTTCAGTGCAAACCTTCCTCATTTTACAATGGAAAATGGGCGTGTCTTGGATGTGGCTTGCATATATTCTCTTGTTCCCATGGTCCCAACCTTTTTTTCTTCGGGCCAACGACTGTGTGACCGTAATGTTTTTTGACTTTGTTTTTGATGCCAGAAGGTAGCCGGGTAATGATGTAATCCAGGTAATGACGTAATCCAGGTAATGAGGTAATCCAGGCAATGATAGCAAGCAGGTACACTAGTAATATTGGAGCCCAAATTCTGGACTTAAAATCCCCAACTTCTTAGGGATAATTGAAACGAGGCTTCAACATTTCTTTTGTTGAGGTTGGAATTTGCCATTGTTCAAAGTTCGATTTACGAGGCAGAAAATCGAAGCCCAGAAATCTTCCCGTATTTTTATGAGTCACAATATAGCCTTGCATAGCTATGACGATTGTAATAAGGTATCCATTAAGTCTAAGCAAGAAGGTATTCATGTTCAAGGCATTAAAAATTCGATGCTTACCTGCAAATTTCCCTTGAGGAATCTGGCTGAGCATACTGGCACTTTTCTTTGGATCAGACCATGCCTTTTTAGCCATATCCGTCCAAACAACTGTTGGGTTTAAAGCATTTGTGCGGATCTAAATAAAACGAATTATTTCAAATTTAATTATTATTTTTTTAAATTGCCGTCAAAAATATAATCCTACTCAAAAGAAATATAATAATAAAACGTATCAGTGAATGAAAAAAAATTTAATATCCAATGCAGCTCATTAAATGTTTACTTTTACGAGTGCTCAATATTGAAGAAAAAATAAACCATATTTTTGAAGCCAAATACTTGTGAAAATTTCTAAAAATTTTGCCGAAAAATGGAAAAACTTTTACCAGCGCCCCAGCGGTCGGCACTGAAAAATAATGCCCTACTCTGACGCGTCAGTTTCGAACGCTCTCAACCAATCAGATTTATTACTAGGTTTTCAACCCTAACCCTAGGGTAATGAAACTAAATTTTTACTTCTCAATAAAAACGGTTAAAAAGAACAATCAAACACGGTGATAACTTAAATAAAGAAGGATATTTATGAAATTATGAAAAATAGTTACATTGTGAGGGCCTAATTCCAAAGCCATCATTCTCGTTAGCTGATCAAGAGCACCTTTAGACGCACCTGAAAAGAATAACTTGCATGAAACACCAAATTAAACATACAAAATAAAAAGCAAAACTCATTTTTTTGCCATGGAAGCTGATACAATGACATGATAAAACTTGTGGTGATGAAGAAATGTGTTTTCAAATTTTTGTGTTCTAAATTTGACCTGTGTTTTCAATGAATCATCATCTAAAGTTTATAAAGATTCAAAAATAAAACGTAAATAATATCATCAACCTCGATCCCAGGGATACTGTTAGAGAACAAACACCATTGGAAGGTAGTAGAGACTGATGTTATTAGTCAAATTTCCCAACCTTCGACAGGACTATTCTAATCCATTTCCCTTTTTCAAATTCATGTTCCTGGGAAACAAGTTCGAACCTTATAAAATGGTCTCTTAGTGTAAATAACTAAAACGGCAAACTTGACCAAGTGGTTAGAGTACTCACCTAGCCCGCGGAAGGTTAGTTCGTTGTTTCGAATACCAAGTGGTTAGAGTACTCACTTTGTCCACGGAAGGTTAGTTCGTTGGTTCGAATACCAAGTGTTTAGAGCACTCACCTAGCCCGCGGAAGGTTAGTTCGTTGCTTCGAATACCAAGTGGTTAGATTACTCATCTAGCCCTCGGAAGGTTAGTTCGTTGGTTCGAATATCAAGTGGTTAGAGTACTCACCTAGCCCGCGGAAGGTTAGTTTGTTGGTTCGAATACCAAGTGGTTAGAGCACTCACCTAGCCCGCGGAAGGTTAGTTCGTTGTTTCGAATACCAAGTGGTTAGAGTACTCACCTAGCCCGCGGAAGGTTAGTTCGTTGGT
Source organism: Phacellophora camtschatica (assembly GCA_036873815.1). Lineage (NCBI taxonomy): Eukaryota > Metazoa > Cnidaria > Scyphozoa > Semaeostomeae > Ulmaridae > Phacellophora > Phacellophora camtschatica. The sequence goes on from JAYJMH010023314.1 coordinate 18,047, forward strand.
TCGAATATCAAGTGGTTAGAGTACTCACCTAGCCCGCGGAAGGTTAGTTTATTGGTTCGAATACCAAGTGGTTAGAGCTCTCACCTAGCCCGCGGAAGGTTTAGTTTGTTGGTTCGAATACCAGTACGGTCAACCAATTTAACGACTATAAATAACATACAGTAAATAATGCTGGACTGGATACATTAACAATCGAACCACCATTACCTTCAAACCTTATAAAATGGTTCATCGCTGTCATTTTCAGTAAATCATCTCGAAAAGCCTGACAGGCTTAATAACTTACAGTAAACTGTGTGATCCTTCAAGGCGACTTTTGATGCTTGACTAGATATATTTACAATTGAACCACCATTACCAGCTTCTATCATTTTTCTTGCTATGCACTGCAGAAGAAAATAATAAACATATAAACAAATTTAAAACAACAACTATATAAACAAAAACTGCCTAAAATAAATAAATAGTTCAGCAATGAAAGAAAAGAAATATGACTTTGGTAACTTTTCTTTAAAAATATTGATTGGAGGAAATTTTTATCTGCCTCCCCAAACAATTGTATACTCCGACACAGGAAATTAGTGCAAAAAAACATATTCAGTACACATGCAATCTCAGATTCTCAGATTCTCAAAGGTAAGGTAAATTTGTTCGATATAGCGAGTATTCGAGCCGAAGCTTAATCAACGCTGGAAGATCTCAAGGGATATACATTACAAAACAGTTCGTCTTAACCGGGAGATCGCGTTAAGCGAGTTTAAGATGGCGGGCTATAACTGTCCCGATAAAAGATTTTACCAATAGAAAATAAAACTAGATTTTATAGCCTGATAACATACGAACAATTTATGAAATTGCAAATAAAAGAGAGATAGTAAAGTATG
>JAYJMH010023325.1:0-14259 GCA_036873815.1 Phacellophora camtschatica
TTGGATACTCCTAAAAAATGGATAAGTTTAATAGTAAATTCTACTTTTAAACTCAATCTTTTTTAGGGGGGATTACACAACTACGTTCTCTGACCTCTTGGTTGTGTCTCAAGCCACTTCTTGCTGCTTTCAATAAAATACAAAGTCGTTCCCACAACATTTGACTTTTCTTTTCAACATATTAAATATTAACACCTCAAAAAGTTACCTCAAAAATTAACGCTACATACATGATTTATATGGTATTATCTTTCTATATCGTTTTTGCAACTACCCAGATACCCAACTCGCTCCCGTGTTCCCATTTTGGAACACATACCTCAACATAGATAACAAACATCAGATTTCAAATAACAGATTTTTCAGCAGTACCCTTATAAATTGAATCCACCATATTACTTATTTGAAATTCTCAATTTTGATAGATAAACTTTGATAGATGAACTATGCCAGCTTACGAATATCAAGCAATTAATGCTAAAAACAAAGCCACTAAAGGGATTATTGAGGCAGACTCTTTACGCCAAGTACGCTCTCAGCTACGAGAACAAGGGCTTATTCCCACCACCATAAAACCCCTAAGTGAAACTGAAAAAGAACGTGGTGGCAAAAGTGGTAAAACAAAAAAACAAACGTTTAAAGCTAAAGGCAAACTCAAATCAAAAGACATTATCACCATCACTCGGCAACTCGCTAACCTGATACGTGCTTCCTTGCCAATTGATGAGGCACTCAAAACCATTGCTGAACACAATAATACCATCATCCGCAAAACCCTTTCTGAAACTCGTTCACGGGTTGTTGAAGGAGCTTCATTAAGCAAGACACTACATGAACAACGAGTCTTCCCTGAGGAATACGGTGCCTCAATTGCCGCAGGCGAGCAATCTGGAGAATTAGCCACTGTCTTGGAAAAAATGGCTGAAGATGTGGAACGTCGCCATCAATTTATTGCCAAGATGAAAACCGCTATGATTTACCCAATCGTTATCGTGATTGTCTCCATCGTTATGGTGGTCGCGTTGCTCACTTATGTTGTGCCACAAGTGGTTGAAGTATTTACCAACTCCAACCGCGAACTACCCGCCCTCACCACTGCCATGATCAATATCAGCGACTTTCTAAAAGCAAAAGGAGCGACAATACTATTTTTGTTGCTGAGTCTGTTCTTACTGTTCCAAATTTTATTGAAATCATTAAACTTTCGCCGTAAGTGGCATAAAATCATTATGAAGATACCCATTTTTGGCAAGATATTTGTTGGTTCTAATAACTCACAATTTGCACGTAATTTTAGCTTGATGCTATCAGCAGGCGTACCGGTCTTAGAAGCTATGCGAATTGGTGCCAACACCCTAACCTGCCTCCCGATGCAAGAAGCGGTTAAACAAGCCAGTGAAATGGTGCGTGAGGGTAGTAGCATTTTTCGTTCGTTACAAAAATTCGACGCCCTGCCACCAATGACACTATACATGCTTGCCAGTGGTGAGCGTAGTGGCCAAATTCCGAGCATGTTAGAACGTGCAGCCATCAATCAAGAACATGAATTAGAAGACTTTACCCAATCTATGCTTGCTGCGATAGAACCATTGATTATTCTGGTGATGGGGGGTATCGTACTACTCATTGTATTATCCATACTACTACCGATTTTCCAGTTAAATCAGTTTGTTTAAAAGCTATCTAAAATCAAGATTCCTCTATGAACTCACTCCATAAGCAATGGCAATTATTTAAAAACCTGTTACGCAATGCCTTTAAGGACTTATTGCCAATCGTTATCGTCATCACCATATTCCAAATAGGCGTTTTTGAGTCGGTACCAGAAAATTGGCAACATACGGTTATCGGTTTACTCATCGTTGGTGTCGCCATGGCACTATTCTTATATGGCTTAGAACTTGGTATTTTTCCTGTTGGTGAAAGTCTTGCCAAAGCCTTTGCTGGTCAACCTAACTCTTGGATACTCTACGGATTTGCCCTACTCATCGGCTATGGCACCACGATTGCCGAGCCGACCCTAATTGTTATTGCTGACAAGGCGATGGTCATCAGTCAGGGACGCATGGATAATGACATATTACGTCAAGTGGTTGCGTTTTCAGTTGGTTTTGCGGTATTTTTAGGGGTGTTTCGGATTGTCAAAGGACATCCTATTCACTACTACATTATTAGCGGTTACCTAATCGCCATGCTGATCACTTACTTTACCCCTAAAGAAATGATTGGTTTATCCTATGATTTAGGTGGTGTCACCACTTCAACCGTTACTGTCCCTCTAATCGCTGCCTTAGGCATTGGTTTAGCCAGTAGCATTAAAGGACGTGACCCGATCATTGACGGCTTCGGACTCATCGCCTTTGCCTCAATTATGCCGATGGTTTTTGTTCAGTTATACGGCATCTGGGCATTTAACCTCATTGACCCAACCGTAGATGTTCAGCAACTCGCCGAAATCGCTGATAAAACAAAGGCTTTTACCGTTAGTCCAAGCACTCTGTTTAGCGGACTCACAGACGCCTTCAAAGATATTTTACCAGTTATTCTGGTGATGTTATTCTTCCATTATGTCGTACTACGCAAACAAATTGCCAACCTACAATCGGCACTCATTGGCTTTTTGCTAACCGTCATTGGACTCTATGCTTTTATCTTAGGATTAAACTTAGGGTTATTTAGCCTTGGCGAGGCAATGGCAACTCAATTAGTTGCCTACGACAATGTTTGGATGATTTACATCTTCGCTTTTGCCATTGGTTTTGCTACCACTATGGCAGAACCTGCCTTAATGACAATTGCCCATAAAGCTAAAGAAATCAGTCATGGAAAAATTGATGACTGGATTCTACGTTGCTTTGTTGCCATCGGTGTTGCCACAGGTATTGCCTTAGGATGTTACCGTATTGTTCACGGTCATTCCATCCTTAACTATATCTTAGTTGGCTATGCCTTTGTCGTGGGACTCACCTTTATCGCACCTCGTCATATCATCCCCATTGCCTATGATAGTGGTGGCGTTACCACCTCCACCGTCACCGTCCCCTTGGTTGCTGCTTTAGGGATTGGTTTATCCTCAACCATTCCAGGACGCGATATATTGATTGACGGCTTCGGACTCATCGCCTTTGCCTCACTATTTCCCATGATTAAGGTACTCATCTATGGCATTATTGTAGAACGTTGGGGACACCTATTTGTCATCAGTGATACAGATACTACTGAAAAACAACAAATACAATCTCTCGCTAAAGATACGAAGAACCTACCACTGCTCGGCAGCTATCAAGCGATTATCGCTATTGTGGATGAAGCGGACGTTTATGAAACCATTGAAATTGCCAAAAAATTTGGTGCTGGTGGCGTTACAATTTTAGATTCTGATGGTGTTGGCATACGTGGCTTCAATAGCCAATATCGCTCGCTTATGGAAGTAAAATCAAAAATGCTTATCTTTATTGTTCCACAAAAATTAGTGAAAAACATAATTCAAGCCACAACAGAGTCACTAAATCTCAACGATAAAGATATGGACACCCATGGCATTGTTTTCTCGGTTTCCATATCAGATGTTTATGGCATCGGATTACGTCAACAAAGCCAGTTTGCCGACAATCAACAAACGATCATCTCATCACCCTAAAAGATTTGGTAGTACCACTCACCGCACCCCTATCCATTAAATAGTTAATACCCCACAACCACCCTAACCATGCCAAAATCAATTGCAACCACTCATGTTGGTTCATTACCTCGCCCCTATCCGCTCGCCGCGATGCTCTTTGCTAAAGAAGGTGTGCAACTTGACCCCAATCAATCGGTAGAATATGACTCTAAAATATTTGACCAACTCACTCAACAAGCAGTCACTGACATTGTAAACCAACAAGCAAAGGTAGGCATTAGCATTCCCTCAGATGGCGAAATGAGCAAACTCTCCTACGCCACCTACATTAAAGATCGCTTACACGGCTTCAGTGGCGATAGTGAACGGAGAACCCCTGCTGATTTATTAGACTTTCCAAACTTCATGCAACGTGCCGCAAAATCTGGCGGTACTCCCTCCTATCGCCGTCCTCAATGTGTTGAAGAAGTTACCCTCAACACCTTAGAACCATTACAAGAGGACATCACACGTTTTAAATCTGCACTGCAACAGGCCGATTATCAACAAGGCTTTATGAATGCTGCCTCCCCTGGGGTTATTGCACTGTTTCAACCTTCCACTTTCCACAAATCCCATGAAGACTATCTTATCAACCTTGCTGAGGTCATGCGGCACGAATATGAAATGATAGTCAATGCTGGGCTCATGTTGCAATTAGATTGCCCCGATATTGGTTTAGGCAAGCATATGCAATTTCGCGAACTCTCCAATAAAGACTATCTAAAAATCGTAGCGCTTCATATTGAAGTACTCAACAATGCCTTACGTAACATTCCAGGCGATAAAGTACGCCTACACATTTGTTGGGGCAACTATGAAGGACCACACCATCATGACATTGAATTACAAACCCTACTGCCCCTACTCCTCCAAGCCAAACCACGCCATCTACTCTTTGAAAACTCCAACCCGCGTCATGCTCATGAATGGGAAGCTTGGCAACAAATAGATATTCCAGATGACTACCATCTATATCCAGGTGTTATTGACTCCACCACCAACTTTATTGAACACCCCGAACTCGTGAAACAACGCCTACAACGCTTTACCAACCTCGTTGGTAATGAACGGGTCATCGCTAGCTCCGACTGCGGTTTCTCAACCTTTGCAGGCTTCGGTGCTGTTGACACTGACATCGTCTGGGCAAAACTACAAACCCTCGTTGAAGGTGCCAAAAGAGCCACTTAGTTCCCATAGGGTGCACTTGCAAATACCTAAACAATCATTACAGTTTATTGCTTATAAACCCATTACACACTATAATATGTATTACAGCATGTATTACACGCATAAAAAAGAATATTACAAATAATTTACGGAGATGATAATATGATGACCTTGAGACTTGATACCCTATTGCAACAAAAAGTCAGTGATGTGGCACACAGCCTTGGATTGAGTAAATCAGAGTTAGTACGAAAAAGTTTAGTTGAGTATCTAAGTAAAGCTGAAACATCCAATGCTTGGGAAAGTGGTCAAAACTTATTTGGCAAATATGCCAGTAATGACGGCAATTTAGCAGCCAATCGAAAAATAATACTGCAACAAAAACTTAAAGCCAAGACATCAAAGGAAAAATAACCCTTCTGCTGTACAGACCATCAGTTACAAACCACGGGGAATTGATTAGATGAAAAAAATACTCATTGACTCAGGTCCTTTAATTGCACTATTTGACAAATCCGATCGCTATCATCAAAAATCAGTGGCGTTTATCAAGAAAAATCCCCATCCTCTGATTACCACGATTGCCTCTATCACAGAAACACTTCACTTACTTGACTTTAATCGAAACGCCCAAATTGATTTTCTTGAATGGATTAAGCAAGGTGCGATTGAAATTCATTCTATTGAAAACTCAGACTTTAATCGATTAAAACAACTAACCGATAAATATCGTGATTTACCCATGGATTTTGCGGATTGCTGTTTAGTTCTTTTAGCCGAAAAATTAGATACCAACATAATTGCAACCATTGATCGTGATTTTTCAATTTATCGAACCAAAACTAATAAAAAATTCAAAACGATTCTTTCTTAACTTTCCTTGACTTTCCTTGACTTTCCCATTTTTGCTTGAGACCATGATAACACTCTACTACTCACCAACTTCTTTAGCACATCAAACACCCAGCGGACACCCAGAATCGCCTGCACGTATTCAAGCAATTATTGAGCAACTTAAACAATCAACCCATCCAGCTATTCAAGAGATTGACTGGCAAACACCATCGGCTGTTGAGCTTGATTGGTTTGCTCATGCACATTCTAAAGACTATATTCAGCAGATTGCAAAGCTCAATCCCAACAATCAAATTTTAAACTTAGATGGTGATACCTATTTTGGTGACGCCACACTTGAGGCAGTCAAATTTTCTGGCGGTGCGTTAAAAAAAGCAGTAGATGATAGTATTGCATGGATAGAACAAGCACAGACCCAACAACCCGCAAACACAACGCCCTTACCCATCACATTTAACCTTGCTCGCCCTCCAGGTCATCATGCTGAAAATTCAACCGCTATGGGGTTTTGTATCTTTAGCATGGTCAGCAATGCCGCAATCTATGCCCATCAACAGCTACCACGAGTTGCTATTATTGATTTTGATGTACATCATGGTAATGGCACTGAGCAAACTCTCAATCCCTATCCAGATATTTTCTTTGCTTCCAGCTATCAAGAATATATCTTTCCAATGGGAACTCAGCCTAAAAACGCCGATTGTCGAATAAATGCTCCCATGCCTGCCAGAATTGAAGGAAAAGCATTTAAAGCACTATGGCAACCTATCTTTGAACAACTGAGAACCTACCAACCGCAAATTCTATTTGTTTGTGCAGGTTTTGATGCACATATTGATGACCCACTAGCAGATTGTTGTTTAGTTGAGAAAGATTTTCAATGGTTAGGCGAACAAATTATAACCCTCGCCCAAGAATTAAATAGTCCGATAGTGGTAAGTTTAGAAGGTGGTTACAACCTCACCGCCCTAGCCAACTCAGTAGAAGCATTCTTATTAGGCTTAACCGTTTAGGTATCTGTTATCCCGACTCGTTCCTGTAATCCCCCCTCAAAATGATTTAATAGAAAAGGTGGATTGAGAATAGGGATAGAGAGGGGAAGGCTACGAGTAGGATGATGCGGATAATATCGGCTATGATGAATGGTATTACGCCACGATAAGTTTCTGCTATGCTGACCTCTTTTGCCATGCTGTTGATGACAAAAATATTCATGCCAACAGGTGGTGTTATTAAACCAATTTCAGCAGACATTAATACTAATATACCAAACCAGATACCAACTTCGCTCGGAGATATTGCAAAGTCAAGTTGGGTGATAATGGGTACAAAGATTGGTACGGTTAAGAAAATCATGGCGAGTGAATCCATAACCGTACCTAAAATGATATAGAGTAACAACATCATGATTAGAATTAACCAAGGGTTAAATTCTGAATGGATAAAAAAGTCGGCTAAAGTTTGAGGTAGTTTTGCTGATGATAGAAAGCTGTTGAATATTCCAGCAGCTAAAATAATAAAGAAAATCATGGCTGTTGTTTTGGCTGTGGATAATAGACATTCTTGTAAAACATCTAAGGAAAGTTGTTTTTTTGCTAATGCGATAAGCCCAGTACCAGCGGCACCGACTGCCGCTGCTGCTGTTGGTGAAAAAGCACCAGTATAGATACCACCAATCACCAACAAAAAAATTACCAAGGTTGTCCAAATTCCCTTTAAGTAGTGGAGTCTTTGTTTGAATGTCGCTTTCTTAAGTTGTTGGTTAGTATTGGGGCGGGCGGTGATGTAAATAGCGAACATATACCCAAGCATTGCGATAATGCCCGGAATAAAAGCGGCGGTAAATAGTTTTTCAATGTTTTCTTCGGCTAAGATGGCGTAGATGACTAATACGATTGATGGCGGGATAAGTATCCCTAAAGTGCCACCCGCAGCGAGTGTGCCTGTGGCAACTGAACCTGAATACCCTGCGTGTCTGAGTTCAGGGTAGGCTATTTTGGTCATAATAGAGGCGGTGGCTAAGGATGAACCGCAAGTCGCACCAAATCCAGCGGAGGCACCAATCGTTGCCATTGCTAATCCGCCACGACGATGCCCCAAACAAGATTTTGCAAATTTAAATAAGGCACTAGACATACCACCTTTCGTAGCAAATTCACTCATCAGTAAAAAAAGTGGGATGATGGAGAGTGAGTAGTTGCTGAATGTTCCAAAGGCAAAACTCTTTAGCTGGTTATTTATCATACGTAAATCCCCAGTTACTAAATAGGTACCGATGAGTCCTATTCCAAACATGGCAATCGCTACGGGAACTCGTAAGAAGATTAATAGGATGAGTATAGGTAGTGAACAAAGCCCCATTTGAAAATCAGAAAAATCGGAAAAGTTGAGAACATTGAGAAAGCTGAGAAAGTTGGAAATTTCCATATAAACTGATTCGTTGTCTGTTTATGAGTTTGCTTTATGAATTTACTTGTAAAAGAAACGAATTAGCTCTCTTTTAGGCTTTCTTAAAGATTATGCGGTTGTACTATTATGCTGTTGCGATGGTGCTATCTTGTGAGTGGAGAAAGTCTTGCTGAGATTTTTTATGAGACAGAAGACAGCAACCAGAAAAAATAACACCATTAGTAGTTCAGCCATTATGTAGAATGGCCAGAGTGGGATGGAGATGATTTGGGTTTCTTGTTGGGTTTTGACGAGGTTGCTCAACTGATTGAAATTGCCAGCTACTAAGTGCTTTAAGGCGGATGGCTGGTGGTAGGTTTTCTTAAAAATCAAGTACCATTGTTGCTGCATGAGCATAAAGGTAATGACTACTAAGGATAGGTCAGCAACAATTTCTAATAGTTTATTAAACCAGCGTTTAAAGTATTTTTCGAGTAAGTCAATACGGATATGTACCCTATTCAAGGTTGCCCAAGGGAGGATGGAGAATAGGGTAATGCAGACACAGAGTTGTACGATTTCCTCTTCGCCGAGTATAGGTCTTACCCAATTTAGGTAAGCAGGGTCAAAGTCGGTGCCAAAAAGTAGATTTAACAGTCGCCGAAAGAGTTTACCGATAATTGATAGGCAGGTAACAATAATGGCAACAAGCAGAGCCGAGCAACCGATTAAAGCGATAAACCGAGTACTCTTTTCAAAATAGTTATCTAATTTGCAAAGCATTTTCCAAGATGCAAGGTTGCGTGCAGAAGGGTTAAAGGAAATGGGTTTACAGGAAATGATTGAATGGTTTCATCTGTCACGTTTTAGGTGCAGATGTTCAATTTTTGCCTATGGCTTACTTTTCGCTTTGTATTTACTACTATTGATTAGCTTTCATCAATGAGCGAACATTTGCTAAGGTTTGCTTTCCATCAAATCCTTTCTCTTTAGCTCGTTTTATCCATCGGGTATATACAGGTTTTGCCGCTTCTATCCAATGTTTTGCCTCCTTTGAGTCTAACACCTTAATGGTGTTACCGTTTTTAAGTGCGAGTTTACGTCCAAATTTATCTGCATTGAGTAATATTTTGGTAGCTTCTGCGGATAGGGATTTACCAGTAAGTTTATCTAAAATAGCCCGTAAATCGTTGGGCATGGCAGCATAAGCTTGTCGATTCATAGCGAGGATAAAGCTTGCCGTATAAAGTGCTTTTTCACTGCTAAAGTCAGTATGATAGGTTACCAGTTCGGATAGTTTAATGGAAGGCGTTACTTCCCAAGGTAGGAGGGTGGTGTTGATAACACCTTTTGATAGACTTTCGGGAATCTTAGGTAGTGGCATACCAACTGGGGAAGCACCAATTTCTTTAAGGTAATCAGTAATTACCCGCGTTGGACCTCGTGCTTCTTTTCCTTGCATATCTTTGAGGTTGTTAATGGGTTGTTTGCTATGAATAGCACCTGGACCATGTACCCATCCTGCTAACACTTTCACCTCATCGTATTCTGAGTTTTGCAAATCGGATTGAATTAGATCCCAAAATGCTTTTGATGTGGTAATGGCATCTTCCATTAAAAAGGGTAGTTCAAAAACTTCCGTTTGATTAAAGCGTCCTGCCGTATAGCCTGGTAAGGTTAAAACAATATCAACCGCCCCATCAACCGCTTGATCATATAAATCGCCAGGTCTTCCGCCTAAAGCCATGCTGTTAAAAATCTCAACTTTAATTCGGTTATTACTTGCTTTGGCTAATTTTTCCGCCAAAGGTACCAGAAAGCTTTTATGCAAAGGTGCTTTTGCGGATAAGAAATGATGAATTCGTAGTTTAACATCATTTGCAGTTGCAGATATGGCAAATAGACAAACTGCCAGAGTGAGAGTGTTAAGGGATAAATTAAATAGTTTTTTCATGGTTGTGGTTTGTTGTGTTGGTTTGAAGTTAGAGAGAAACCCGAAGCTATATTTTACACCATTTCAGTTTCCAATTGCCCACCAAGTTTAGCTATATTTAATAGCTGATAAGGCATGGAAGTAATTCTTAGGTCTGTGGTTTTAATTTTTGATTTTATTTTTTATTCCAAAGATGGCGATTAGGCGGCTGAGTGTGCGTGGTAGGTCTGCTCGGTTTTGTTCGGGTTGGTTTTTGGAGTGTTGCTGTTGTTGCATTTGTTCAATCGGATTGCTGTTGGAAACCCAATTCAGGTGGATTGAGCGATCATAGGCAATATCAATAAACCAAACAAACCGCTTGAGTGTATGCGAGTTGTTAAAGTTATCCTCATCGGTACATAAAATAATAAATTGATTGTAGTTTTCGGTGAGTTCTAAGTAGTCAGCGTAATTGCGAAAGGTGGTAAAGAGTTGGTTAAAACTAATCACAATCGCTGTTTCATTTTTATACCAGTAATAAATCGGTCGATTTTGAATAGTCATCACGTTCATTGCTGATTGTAGGGCTTTTGAGTTCGTTTTATCAACGGCTTGAAATGATTGAATAGTCGGTATCACAGCCTCACCAAAACAGTGATAAAGTAGTTGTTGAGTATCTTTTGGTGATACTAACATGGAGGCATTATCAGCTCTATCCCATTGTTCGCTGAGGAGGTTTTGCTGACGGTAGTCAATGCCTGCATCAACATTCAGCACTTGTAAATGGTGGCACATGGTATTTAATAACGGCTGAATTTTTTCACGATAGCCTGGTGTGTCAAGGAGGTTTTGCGGATGAGTATTGGAGGTGATAATTAAACCAACACCTTGCTCTAAGCAATGTTGAAATACACCCTGCCATAGTTTAGCATCGGCAATATCATGCAGATGCAAATCATCAAACCCAAGCAGTTGATAATCTTGCAAGAGGTGTTGCATAGTACTTGCTAAGGGATTTTTTTTGTGATTGAAGCGTTTTAAGTTGGACATGAGTTGCTGAAATAACTCATGGTGATGATAACGCTTATAGCGGTAATCCGTCAATTCCATAAAGGCATCCATCATTACGGTTTTACCTCGTCCAACCCCACCCCATAAATACAAACCTATTATTGATTCTTGGGTTGATTCTTTGGCTGATTTTTTGATTGAATATTTGTTTTTTTTACCTGTTTTAAACTGTTGTAATTGTTGATTGAATGTTTCAAAATGACCGATTAAATGTTTCTGAGTATCGTCTAATTGAATATTTCGTTGTTGAAAATAGTCAATAAATAATGGCTCTAAAGGCTCAAGTGTTTGACTGTTATCCGCACCACGATTAAAAAAATTAAAGATAGACACTTTAGCAGGAAATATTAAGAAAGATTGACGGGAGGGAGAATTACAGGAGCAACAAGGAAAATGAAAATCAGAAAGGGCAAGGTGCCATGATGGAGAGTTGGGTGTTTAATAGCGGATGGCAAAACTGTATGCGATGGGCATGCAGTAGCAATCGATTTGCCTGATACTTGCCTGGATAGAGTGAGTCGCCAATGATGGGATGTCCGATTTGATATAGATGCAATCTGAGTTGGTGAGTGCGTCCACTTTGGGGCAATAATTGAAGTCGTGAACTGGTTTTATCATGACGTAAAAGGTGTAGCCGTGTGAGTGCAGGTTTACCACTCTGATAGCAAACTTTTTGGCGTGGACGGTTTGGCCAGTCAACACAAATGGGGATGCTAATACTATGCAACGATTTAGCAATCTGTCCTTCAACCACTGCGATATATTCCTTAATAACCTGATGTTCTCTAAATTGTTTTTGCAGGTGTTTCTCAGTTTCTTTAGTAAGGGAGAAAATCAAAATGCCTGAGGTGGGTTCATCTAAACGATGCACTACTGAAACCGTAGGATAATCTTGTTTGATTTGATCCAGACAATTCGCAATTTGCGGATTTTTAGCAGGAACGCTAAGAAGACCAGCAGGTTTGTTAATAATGAGGAGTTGCTGATCGCGATAAAGGATGTTTAGAGTATCATTATTTTCTTGGTGCATAGGCAAGATTATCATGCCAAAAATCAATCACGTATTGGACTCTGCGACGAATAATAGTTTCATATTCTTTTAGACTACTTAAATGCACCCAGCGACATTCAACAATACCCTCTTCAACTTGTGGCTTAACATCATCATCATGCCCTTGATAGTTCATTAGGTACCATTGGGTTTTTTTTAAATAGCTTTCAGAGGCATATTGGGTGGTGTGCCAAGTGGAAGGCAATTTGGCTAAAATATTTAATTTATCAAGGTTTAAACCTGTTTCTTCGTGTACTTCTCTTAACGCATTCTCTTCAAAGCTCCCATCTCTCTCAACACGCCCTTTCGGTAAATCCCATTTGCCTCGCTTAAAAATCAGTAAGATATGATAATCTCGATTAACCACCAGACCGCCAGAGGAATAGATTACAGGTAACCCGATAGAGTCAACCAGGGTAAGGGTTTTACTTGTGGAATTGTTTGTAGGGATATTGGTAGATTGACTCATAGTAATTATTGTAACAATTTAAATATTGTGGGGAAACGCAAAAAGTGTATTCCTACATAGTCTATTCCTAATAAGGATTGCTAAAACAGGTGGTTGCGACTCATAGATGTGCCTAATGCTCACTTTCTATGCTTTGATTTTAATTTTTTTAAAGAGATAAAATTTGCATTAGCGTTTTGGTGTCTTATCTTGCAGGAGGATTAGCCTCTAGTCTCAATGGATTCATGTGTAAGCGACTCCGTGACTCCCATAAAATTTCCATAACTTGAAGGCGTTTGAGTACACTCATTTTTGAAATTTCAGCAAGTATCATTTTATAGGTTCCTCTAATTTTCTTTATTAAGAGAGGCTAAACAACTACACAAGTTGTAACTACTCAGGTATTATCTTTAAACAGTAGGAAGCAGGATTTCAATCTTGCAGGCAAGACAAAGTCTTGCTTGCTAAAACCTGTAATCTGAAGTTTATAATCTGCCAGCTAATCCAGTATGCATTCCTCTAAGGTGCGTGAAAGCAAATCATATGACAAACATAGAGAGGGCATTGCTTAGAAATGTTTTGCGTGACTGTTGTCAAGTTTAATTTTTTGTCCATCGGGAGTGAGAATGCTGAAGCCAAGTTCGTGAGCTTGGTTAATGGCATCGTTATGTACAACTTCACCTGCAACATAGATTAATAATTTTTTATCTTTGTATTCCTTAAAGTGTTTGCGAAAACGAGGAATTTTTGCAACAACTTTCTCAAGGTCATTTAGATGGAGTGTGCTTTTTACTTCTAATATGCCAACATATTCGCCATTGAGTAATAAACCATCAATTTCTACGCCATCTTGTTTATTGTGACGCTCCGTGTTGGCTTGAATTTCATCAAATACCACATCACCAATTTGGCAATTATTGTTATTAATCGCTTGTATGAAATACTGCTCCATTCGCTCACTGGCATTATTAATATAACTGCCATGTTCTCTTGCCGATTGCAATAATTTATCTAATTGTTTATCCATCTCAGCATAGCGTTGATCCATACGAAGGTCAATTTCTTGCCTTTTTCGCTCCGTTTCAGCACTCAATTCTTGGATTTTACGATCCGTTTCCGCACTAGACTCTTGGATTTTACAATCCATTTCAATACGGGACTCTTTGACTTTGCGATCATTTTCAATACGGGACTCTTTGACTTTGCGATCACTTTCAGCAAAAAGTTCGTAGAGCCCTTCAAGTGTTAAATTTTTTTCCTGTAGCATGGCTTTTACCTCTATAGGTTGTATGAGTTGTTGAGTTTCGTTTTATAAGTGGATAATAAAGGGAATTATATCATTTTAAGGGGCAGAACTCAGAGTACAAACTCTGGAAACAGGGTTTCAATCTTGTAAGCAAAACAAAGTCTTGCTTGCTAAAATCTGTCATCTAATCCAGTATGCATCCCCCTAAGGTACATGAAAGCAAATCATATGACAAAAATAGAGAGGTGCCTTGCTTAGAAATGTTTTGCGTGACTGTTGTCAAGTTTAATTTTTTGTCCATCGGGAGTGAGAATGCTGAAGCCGAGTTCGTGAGCTTGGTTAATGGCATCGTTATGTACGATTTCACCTGCAACATAGATTAATAGTTTTTTATCTTTGTATTCCTTAAAGTGTTTGCGAAAACGAGGGATTTTTGCAACAACCTTCTCAAGGTCAT
>JAYJMH010023325.1:14359-66409 GCA_036873815.1 Phacellophora camtschatica
ATCCATCTCAGCATAGCGTTGATCCATACGAAGGTCAATTTCTTGCCTTTTTCGCTCCGTTTCAGCACTCAATTCTTTTATTTGCTGGGTCATTTCTTGAATTTTGCGATCCGTTTCAGCACTGGATTTTCGGATTTCGCGATCCGTTTTCGCACTGGACTCTCGGATTTTACGATCCGTTTCAATACGGGACTCTTTGACTTTGCGATCATTTTCAGCAAAAATTTCGTAGAGTCCTTCAAGTGTTAAAGATTTTTCTTGTGACATGATTTATACCTCTATGAGGTGTATAGGCTTTGTTTTGTAGATTATAGGAGAATTATATCATTTTAAGGAACAAATCTTAGAGTGCAAACTTTGGATTGGTGTTATTCTGCAAGCAAAGCAGAGTCTTGCTTGCTAAAATTTTTGGTCTTGCAATCTGTCATCTAATTCAGTATACATTCCCCTAAGATGTCTATACATGCGTGGGAACGAGTCAAACGATGATAAAACTCACCCTATTTTTCTTTTGGCTTGTCCGTTGGTAAGCTGTTGCACTTGCAGATTTAATGGCGGTTGAATATCCGATTGATTGTCAATTAGTTTTTTGATAATTTCGTATTGTGCATGATTTATATCATCAAAAGCGACCTGATTAATGGTGAGTGAGTAACGGTTGTTAGCGTTAGAATCTTCATGAACCAAAGGCTTGAGTTGTCGATCTCCTAATTTTCTTACCATATGCAACATACAGGTTAATCGAGCCGTTTGCTTGCTGTTGCCATTCACGATTGCCCAAGGCGATTTGGGTGAGGAGGTATATCTGAACATTCGATCTTTATAATCGGTAAATGTTGTCCATTTTTTTCTCGCTTGGAGATCATTCTCGGAATACTTCCAGTGGGTTAAAGGATCGCTTTTACGCTCATTAAAGCGTATTAGTTGAGTATCCATAGCAACCGATAGATAGAACTTTAAAAGTACGATACCCTCGTTAATGAGCTTGTGTTCCCACTCCATGACATTTTTCATGAAGTATAGATACTGAGAATGGGTGCAGTAACCCATAGTGGGTTCAATTAATGCTCGGTTATACCAAGAACGATCAAATAGCACTAATTCGCCAGGCTCTGGCAGTTCTTTATGATAACGATTGAACCAATATTTTGATTCTTTTGAAGTGGGGATGCCGAGACGAACAACACGTAGGTTCTGCGGCATTAAGTGTTCCATGATACGAAAAATAGTGGAACCTTTACCAGCAGCATCTCGCCCTTCAAAGACGATACAAACGCGTTTATTTCCTTCAATGATTTGACTTTGTATTCGCAGTAACTCAATCTGCAAGCGACGCTTTTCTTTACGATATTCAGATAAAGAAACGTTTTGATATGGGGTTAGAAGAATACGATCAGCGGAATAACCTGGATCCCTACTCGCCTTTGTCATCTTTTGTCATTATGAATAGAACTTAGTCTAAAAAATCACCTTAGAAACTCAATCCGAAAGCGTGTGAATGGTTAAATTAGTATTGGTGTAAACACAAAGGTTACCTGCGATTGAGAGCGATTGGCGAACCGTTTCTTCAGCACTCAAATCGGAATGATTGAATAGTGCGGTTGCCGCAGCTTGAGCATAGCCACCACCAGAACCAATTGCCATCACCGACTGTTCTGGCTCTAACACATCTCCTAAACCTGAAATTGTTAAAATACGTTCATTATCGGCAACCAGTAACATCGCCTCAAGTTTACGTAAGTAACGATCAGAACGCCAAAGTTTTGCCAGATTGACGGCTGCCAATAGTAGGTTTGAAGGATGTTCACGCAATTTTTCCTCAAACTTTTCAAACAGCATAAACGCATCTGCTGTACCACCTGCAAAACCCGCCAGTATTTTATCGTTATGTAGCCGTCTGACTTTGACTGCTGTTCCTTTGACTATCATATTGCCCATGCTGACTTGACCATCACCGCCAAGAGCCGTTTTGCCATCTTTTTGTACGGCTAAAATTGTGGTGGCATGAAAGAAATGTGGCGAGTTGGCATTAGAATGTGAATGAGGATGTGCATGGGAATAAGAAGAGGGTTCCATAAAATAGTGTGATTTTTTCCTATGAGTAAAATTCTTGAGTTAAATGTGTGAATTAGATTTTTTGATAAATTTCGCCTTTTTCTTGAAAATTATCTGCCTGTTGTTTCATTCCTGTTTCAATCGCAATACCGATGTCTTTAATATTATTTTCTTTCGCATAATCGCGAATGTCTTGGGTGATTTTCATGGAGCAGAATTTTGGTCCGCACATTGAGCAAAAATGAGCGACTTTGGCGGATTCTC
The DNA here is from genome assembly GCA_036873815.1 of Phacellophora camtschatica. Classification (NCBI taxonomy): domain Eukaryota; kingdom Metazoa; phylum Cnidaria; class Scyphozoa; order Semaeostomeae; family Ulmaridae; genus Phacellophora; species Phacellophora camtschatica. The sequence goes on from JAYJMH010023325.1 coordinate 16,679, forward strand.
TCGGTAGCGTTTCATCGTGAAAATTACGTGCCTTATCAGGGTCTAAACCCAAATTGAACTGGTCATACCAACGAAACTCAAAACGTGCTTTTGATAAAGCATTATCTCTCGCTTGAGCTGCTGGATGTCCTTTTGCCAAGTCGGCTGCATGAGCGGCGATTTTATAAGCCATCAAGCCATCCTTGACATCCTCTTTGTTAGGCAAGCCCAAATGTTCTTTTGGAGTAACGTAGCATAACATTGCAGTCCCGTACCAACCAATCATTGCCGCACCGATTGCTGAGGTGATATGGTCATAACCAGGGGCAATATCGGTGGTCAATGGTCCTAAAGTATAGAAAGGGGCTTCATGGCAATGCTTCAACTGCTCATCCATATTTTCTTTAATCAAGTGCATTGGCACATGCCCTGGTCCTTCAATCATAACTTGAACATCGTATTCCCAAGCGATTTTAGTCAACTCGCCCAAAGTGCGTAACTCCGCCATCTGTGCTTCATCATTCGCATCAGCAATTGAACCTGGACGCAAACCATCACCCAACGATAACGAAACATTATATTGTGCACAAATCTCACAAATTTCACGAAAGTGAGTATAAGCAAAATTTTCTTGATGATAATGTAAATTCCATTTCGCATGGATAGAGCCACCTCGTGAAACAATCCCCGTAAGCCGTTCCGCCGTTAATGGCACATAACGCAAGAGAACCCCTGCATGAATGGTAAAATAATCAACCCCTTGTTCTGCCTGTTCAATCAAGGTATCTTTAAAAACTTCCCAGTTCAAACGGTCAACAATGCCATGTACTTTTTCCAAAGCCTGATAAATCGGTACCGTGCCAACAGGAACAGGGCAATTGCGAATAATCCATTCACGTGTTTGGTGAATGTTATTGCCCGTAGATAAATCCATTAAGGTATCACCACCCCAACGTACTGACCAAACCATTTTCTCAACTTCTTCCTCAATTGAAGAAGTGGTGGCTGAGTTACCTATATTGGAATTTATTTTAACCAGAAAGTTACGTCCAATAATCATGGGTTCAATCTCTGGGTGGTTGATGTTGAGAGGAATAATTGCACGACCTTTTGCCACCTCATCACGAACAAACTCAGGCGTAATCACCGATGGAATTGCCGCTCCGAAATTTTGTCCAGGATGTTGTTTTAATACAGCCTCTTCAATTTTTTCACGAAGTTGATTTTCCCGAATAGCAATATATTCCATTTCTGGGGTAACAATACCCTGTTTGGCATAGTGCATTTGAGTCACACAATGACCTGATTTGGCTCTAAGTGGCTTTTTGCGGTCTGGGAAACGGATTTTATCTAATTTAGTATTAGCAAACTGCTCTCTTGAAAAAGTTGAGGTAAAATCTTCAAGCGGTTGAGTATCGCCTCGCTGTTCAATCCATGTTTGACAAATGGGTGCAATCCCTTGATAAAAATCCACCGAAACATCAGAGTCAGTATAGGGTCCTGAAGTGTCATACACATAAAAGGCTGGATTGGCAATGGGCTCCCCTTTTTCCACTGGTGTATCCGTTTGAGCAATTTCCCGCATTCCAACCTGAATTGAAGAATCGCTTCCCTCTACATAGATTTTGCGAGAATTAGGCAATGCCTCAACATGTGCTTTTTGGTCTGAATTTAGCGGATTAAGTGATGGTAAGTGTTTTAACATAGTGGTTTAAAATGGATTTAAAATCGTAGTTTAACAGTAACAAGTATATAGAGCAGTAGAACATTTCCCTATGTAAAAAGAATTATGCAAAAAGAATCAGATACCTGAGCATACTAAGAATTATAATAAAAGAGCTTAAGAAACTATGGAAAATCAAATTCTAAAGTTCTTCCAATGGTGGAATTTGCTCGGGGAGCAACCGAACGGTTTTACCGTCTTTATAGATGATTGCATATTGATTAAGACGGCGTTTGGTGTCTAATGCTTGTTTTACCGCTTCATGCAGTGATTTGCAAGCCTGCTCTGCGTGTTTTTGTAATTCTGTCATAATGTTAAAATATTTTAAAGTGTACTTGATAATATTTTATATAAGGCTGAGTCCTCAATTATTCGTCCCTTAGTATCCTGCACGAAAATCACCTTAGGTTCTGCTTGAGAGTTGTCTAAGCAAATTGTGCGATGACATAAAGGGGCATAATCATTTAGCAAATTATTGATACTGCGAGGGTAACGACGAATAATTAATTCACGAGGAATATCGTGTCCTCCATGCGAAACTCGTTCACCTACACGCCTAAAGGACATATCAATACTTGCTAACCACAGGTAGTAAAGATTGACTTTCCAATTATTAGCCAACAAACGGCGAATTAGGCGAAGATAAGTTTTGCCAGATAAAGTTGATTCAAATGCAAAACTTTCACGCTTGATGACAAAAGCCTCAATTTCTTTCAAGAATAATCTGCTGGCAACTATTCGCTCTCGTTCTGGGGAAAGTGGTGATAAACCTAACGCAATTGAATCAGCGTTTATAAAGTTGCGACAGTCTTCCACCTGAGGCAGATAGTTCATAGCAAAAGTTGTTTTACCAGCCCCATTTGGACCACCAATGATAGTACAAACTGGCTGACTCATAACGTTAACATTAACCTATTAAGGCGATATCTTCCTTCCCAATATTCTGACATAAAACTAAAACTCCTAACAAACTCATTCCAGAAAGAAAATAGAGGCTTCCTAAATTGTATAAAAAATCAAGTGAAATCGCAATGATAGCAGCGTATTTACTTGTGCAAAAAAGCGATATTACAAGTTTTTGCTGTGATTATTTTAACCACTGAATACAGGGAAAGGCACGGAAGGCTTGTTATTTTGGATTTGTTCCCAGTATCCACGGCATAAGGTAGGTATTTTCTACATGTTTAGTTATTTAGTCTCATACAGACATGTAAGAGCGAGCCAAAAATCCTGCCTCCTGTGCTATGGATGTTGCTATGCTAACTAATTTCTATTAGGAGATTGAAGCTCATCATTAGGAAACCTGTGAAGGCGGGGTTGGAGGGCGCTAAACTGGGGTGGACGTGTTGTTTCATGGCATTAATTTGGTTTTTATATTCGGTATAAAATTGCCAGCTTGGTTGTGGTTTGTAGTGTAAGTTTTTTAGTTCCAGTAGTTGGATGATTTGTTTGGTGGTGGTTGGTTTGACATAGACTTCAATATCAGGTTGATAATAAGCACCTAAAATTGTCATTAGCGACCATTTTGCAAGTTTTTGACCTTTTAGCACACTGAGCATGTCATTGAATCCGATTTCTTGTTGTGCTTGATTACCATGCAAGAATGCTTGTAAACCATAGACGTATAGTTCACGATCGGCTTCAGAAAGAGCGTTCATGCTGTCTCTAAATTTTGGTTTTTCAAATAATGAGACCATAGATGAACGGGTTACTATTTTAATAATATGCTCAATGGCAAGAGAAGGAATCGCTAATGCTTGTTTGTTGAGTTGATCGGCTGCTAATTGTAATAGTTTATCCATGTTGTGCCGTTTGCGAATATCGGCTAATTTATCATCTTCAAAGCCCGCAGGATAGGATTTTAGAAAGGCTGATTCAGCAGCTTTTAGATAATCTAAGTTCATAATGCTATTGAGATAACTATTGAGATCTGTGCTGAGGTTTTGGTTAAGGGTGATGTGTTTTTATTCTATTTTGGCTTTTGGCGAAGCCAACAATCCATAGCGTGATCGTTGACTAAGCCAACGGATTGCATATAGGCGTAGATGATGGTGGAGCCGACAAAGCTCATACCACGCTTTTTAAGGTCTTTGGAGAGTTGGTCACTGATTGGTGTTGTTGCAGGAATCTCGTTTGCGGTTCGCCATTGGTTGTCAATAGTTTTATAATCTACCCAATGCCAGAGATAGTTATCAAAGGTTTTCCATTGTTGCTGTATTTCAATAAATACTTGTGCATTTTTGCGTGCTGAGAAAACCTTTAAGCGGTTGCGTATGATTTCAGGATTTTGTAGCAGAGTTGTAAGTTCTTGGTCTGTCATCGTTGCTACTTTTTGTACCTCAAACTGGTGAAAAGCCTCTTGGTAACCGTGACGTTTTTTTAGTACCGTAAACCAACTCAGACCCGCATGAGCACCTTCAAGAATAAGCATTTCAAATAACATTTGGTCAGCATGAACTGGAACACCCCATTGCTTGTCATGATAGTCCGCTAATAGTTGTTGATTCTTGCCATTGCCAAAGCAACGCGTTTTATCGGCTGTGTTCATAGATTGGAGTTGTTGGTTTGGGTTAGGTTTTAGTTTAAGTTTAAGTTTTAGTTCAGTTTATGATTTACGAAGCATTTGCCATTTGGGAGGGCTTTTTTCTAAAAAGGCTTGGTAGCCTTCAAGGTGGGGATTACTTGTTTAATTGTTTAGTCTCCATTCAACGAGTCGTCTGCTAGCGTTTTTTCTGAAAGTAGTTCTATTTGTATGGTTGAATGCCAAATTTGAAATTCCTGTTTTAATTGTTGACGAATGGTGTGTAGCAAATCTTTCGGCGAATCGGTTACCGTTAGTTGAACGGTTAATGCAACTTCTGTGGTGTTCATCGCCCAGACATGTAAATCTTCAATTTGTACGACATTTTCAATACTGTTCAAGTACGCTTTGACTGCTTTTATATCAACATTGTCAGGCACCGAGTCCAAAGCTAAACTGGTGGAAGCACGTAGTAGTGACCAAGTGCCAACAAGAATAACGGCAACCACAAGTAAACTGGTTATTGGGTCAATATACAGCCAGTTAGTCATCAATATCACTATACCCGAGATTGCCACACCAAGCGATACACCAGCATCGGCTGCCATATGTAAAAAGGCACCTCGAATATTTAAATCCTGTTTCTGCCCTGAAACAAACAGTAATGCGGTCAAAGTGTTGATGATAACGCCAATAATGGCAACGATAATTACAATCATTCCTGCAATCGGTTGAGGATTCATAAGGCGTTCTATTGCTTCCCAAGCAATACCACCTAACGCAATCAAGAGTAATACGGAACTAGCTAAGGAGGCAAGAATAGTGACTTTGCCGTAGCCATAGGTGTATTTGTGAGGAGCCGTTTTTGTTGATAGAATATTAGCACCCCAAGCGAGAAACAAACTAAAGACATCACTTAAATTATGCCAAGCATCGCTAACTAAAGCTAACGATTGTGCCAACAGACCATAGGAAAATTCAATAATAACAAAGCCCAAATTAAGCACGATGCCGATAATAAAGGCACGATTGTAGCTTGTTACGTGATAGTGTTGGTGCATGGTGTGATTGTTATCGTTGAGAGAATTGCTAAATTCAGCACTTTTAAGAGGATTGCCGTTAAGGGGTCGGACGGCATTGCTTATGTTGGGTACAAGACTTGTTAATAAGACAAGTAAGAGGAAATTTCAGTTGAATGTTGGTTGAATATTGAAGAATGAGACAAAATTGTGCCTTACGGGTAGCTCTATTTTAGAGTTGGCAATAATTTATCTAAACGCTCTATGGTTGATTGATAGCCTTCAATAATTTCAACGACTTTATTCTCTGCATTCAAAACGACAGTGGATGGATACATTCTTGCCCATTTACGTCTCATTACATCGGGGGCAACCCAAACGATGGTTTGAGGAGCTATCGGTAAACTTTGAATAAATTGATTAACTTCCTGTTTTGAGTAGTTTAGCCCTGTGTCTGAATTTTCCCCAGAATGCACCGCATAGAAAGCAATATTGGGATACTTTTTTTCATAGTCAGCAATATGCGGAAGCTCTTTAATACAGGGTTTGCATTCAACCCAGAAAAAATTAATGATTTTAGGTTTTTGGGGTTGTTTGCTAAGCAAGAAAAAAGCACCTGTTCGCAAATCACTGCCAATTAGGTTTGGTGCTTTATCGTGAATCTTGAGTGGCGGTTTAAAATTTTCTGTTGCCGTGTATCCAGTTGATACAGTTAAGCTAACAAAGCCTATACTTAGAATTGTGATAAGGCGAACCCAACCGCTTAGCATAGATAGATTAATATTTGCTCTGTAAAGTTTGATTGCTGGCAAATTGTGGATTGTTGATGAGTTGTAGCATAATCTTATCAACAAACTTATCAACAAAATCAAATGGTGTGTCGTAATATTTCAAATTCTCCTGATTTAATGATTTAGCCACTGTTTGCAAATCACCTAACCCATCGGCTAAACCAAGAGTTATGCTTTCTCGTCCTGTCCAAATCAAGCCTGAAAACAAATTCTCATCCTCTGCCGATATTTTACCTTGACGACCAGCCAACACAACATCAATAAACTCTTGATGAGTTTTTTCAATCAGTTGTTGTAAATATTGTTCTTCTTTTTTATTGACTTCACCGAAAGGGTTGAGCAGGGCTTTATTTTCGCCTGCTACCAGTAGCCTTTGTTTAACTCCAATTTTTTCCATGAGTTTTCGCATGTCAAAACTTTCTAACCGCACCCCGATAGAGCCAATAATGCTTGAGGGGTGAACGATAATTTTATCAACGCCAGCAACGGCATAGTAACAACCTGAAGCACAAACGTCCGTTGCAATTGCATAAATCGGTTTATCGTATTTCGCTTTTAACCGCTTAATTGCATCATGTATTAAGGCAGATTGTACCGGTGAGCCACCAGGACTATTGGCATCAATAAATACCGCTTCAGAATATTCATTCTTAAAGGCTTTTTTTAACAGTTTAGCAATTTGACTTGCATCAGTTGCCCCTTCGGCAATAACTCCTTTAAGCGATACGACTGCAATATGCGGTTTGCTCGGTCCATTGAAAATAGTAGCGATATCATCCCTCTTAAAATGATCTAAATCATTTACCGTGTTTGACAGCCCTGAGACACAAGAATAAACCATTAAACATAACAGTCCAACTATGAAAGTTCGCCAAAACATCCGCCAACGACGTTCGCTTTTACGATCTTTTAAAATTTGTTCAATCAGTTGAAAAGCTTGGGTTTCGGTATAACTGCCAGTAGTTGATTGAGTTGTTGCCGAAGATGTTGCAGAGTCAGTAGAAGTGTCGTTCATTACAAAAAGATGAATAAAAGGATAAACAAAAAGACAGCAAGGAGATTTCTAAAAAAGCAAAAGAGCTGGGATACGCCAGCTCTTATTGTGCCTAAACTCAAAAAATACTGGGATTATTTGGATTTAGAGTTTCACTGATTGGTGATTTTTCTACCAACGCATGGAGAAGTGGAAGACTTTTCTTTCATCACCATCTTGACCCGCATAGACGCCAAGCTCTTCTTTGTATTGAGCATAGCCAACTTGAAATATACCAAGTAACATGTCAAAGCCAAAAGTGGTATAACCTTGATGTAGTCCTGCCTGTACACCAAATTCTAAGAAACGCCACTGGAGAAGCCGCATATCGGCACCCACATTAAAGCGTTTTTTTAATCCTCGATCATCGTTATAAGCATCAGTAAGGTCAATTAGGTCAGCTAATAGAGTGAGTTTATTTAATGCGTTAAATTGATAAAAATATTTCATGCCCATATCCAAAGTTGCTGGAATATGTACCGAACCACTATCGCCAATACCACCGATATTGCTATAAACTACAGTCGCATCTAAACTAGATTTATCATCGTCCATAATGTTCGGATAGGTGACACCAAGATCTATCGGCAGTGAAGAACCTGTTTTGACATAGTCATTCTGTATTTTAGTCTGTACATCAGAGTCAACAAGGTCAGTTACGCTGAAGTTCTTTTGTAGAGAATTATAGGTTAACCATTTAATACCGATACCTAGCACTAAATCCTTTTGAGCCACTTCCATGTGTTTGGAAAAGGCAAAAGCCAGACCACTATAGAAAAGTAAATTGGTTTCTAATAGACCTGCCGAGCCAAAGCCAGAATGGGTACGCAAATTACCCGCAAGATTTATAAGAGGGACCATACCAACTGAAACATTATGCATAAACGACTGTGGGTCATCTACCTTTTTAGATACTGCCATCGCATTCAACGAGAGGTTTAGATTAAGGTTTTTACCTATGTACTTTTCAAGCACATTCAATATCTCACTATTTTTTTCATTACCACTCTTACTCAAGGCACTATTCAAATCATTGAAGAAAGCCATACTATCTTGAGAGTAGCCAACCGTTGCTCCAAGTAGATTGATGTCCCAGCCATATTCTGTGGGCAAATAGTTTAAGTTAGTTGGGTTACTTAGCATATTTAGCGTTGAGCCACCTTGCAATAAACTGGCACCACCCATTCCATAGGATTTAAAATTTTTCTGCATTCGATGGTGTTCATATTTTTGTGCTTGACTGGCAATAGGAGTAAGTAAGATTAAGCTAAATGAGAATGTGAGAAGTTGACACAGAGGTCTTAATTTACAGTTCAGAGAATTTAATAACATGATGGATTCTATTTTAATAATGTTTATCGATGACAATTGAGACAATTATATTATCTGTTACTGTTAGTGCTTAGAAAAGTAGTCAATAGCTGCTTTTTGTGGAATGACAAGTTTTCCGTTAGAGACTTCACAACTACCTAGATTTATTGAACTGGCGTCACCACTTTTTGGTTTACATATCTTATTTCTCAACTCTTGCTGTTTTTGAGCATCTGTTTTACCTTCATCACCACTACTAACCATGGAGGCGATTGCATTAAATTTTTCTGGAGTATTCATATTCTCATTGATACTATCAGAGACGGTTTTGGTTTGTATTGAGTCTGGCTCGGTTGGGCAAGGAACACAACTTGTTCCATTGACGGCAGTGGTAGCACAAGATTGTTTATAGTTTGTCGCTAAACAAGCATTTTGAGTTTGTAGTACACTATAAAGCGTTTGCTTTGTTACTGAGTCTGTTACTTTTTTAACCAAGCGGTAGAAAGTATTAGGATTTGATGAGCCAATCACCACTTTTGCTGAATGGATATTGGATAGTTTAGCGGGCAAACTGGAACCCGTAGGAGGAGCACTGAAAGTATCTACTGAATGTAAGGTTGCTACAACATTTGGAAAATCCGCTGATTTACTACAACCATTCGACATGATAGGTGTAAATGTTGCTTCATTTGCATAGCTTTGATAAATATTGGTTAAACAAGCACTCGCTTCAATGCTATCCATAGAACCATTGCTATTTTTATCATTTGCCGCACTTGGTTTGGAACCCTGAATGATTTTAGTCAACTCTAAGGTGGAGACTTCTGGTGCGGCAACCTTAATCGTATCTAAATAGCCCATCATATCTGTCAGCGTGAGTGATGTTTTAGTGGCTTTGGAGTCACTTGCTGATTTATTTTCTAAAATATCTTTTAGTAACAGCGGATTAGAGGCAACACAGGCTTGTTGAACAATATTGCTGTTTTTTACGTAAAGTGCCAGTGTACAAATTCTTCCTTTTTCTTCAGGAGTAATACTGGCACGAAAATCATTAGCTTTTAATAGTCGACTTAGCAGTTGCATTCCTGTTTGGGCGAAGTTGTTACCATTAAGTTTGCTCACGAATAGATTAATATACTCGTTACTTTTATCTGTACTATTAGTATTGTTGGTGTATTTGTTTTCAATTGCTAGAACATCTTTCCCGAGTGTAAGAACGTCAAATCCTGCCTTACCAAGATAAGCAACAGCCAAGTTCAGTAAGCATTGAGAATCACTATTAGGACAGTTATTTAGCTGACTAATAACACTATCGTAGTTTTTGTTGTCTAAATCTTGAGTGAGTTGATACTCTTTAGATTTAGTACTGTTAGGATCGCCACAACTAACCAGAGTGAGAGAGAAAGCGATTATTGTGAGAAAGTATTTGATTTTCATAATAATTTTTTTGAGAAAAATATGGGGGAAAATTTATTTAACGTAAATTTTGTTTAACGCAATAGTTTTAACACAATGGTAATATATATTGAGTTTATAAAATTGAGTACAAGGTCATTTTGACGTAATATGATATAACGTTAAAGGTCATGTCAAGGTGGAAACATTTAATTTTACTGGATTTAGCACTCCATAGTAAAACTATCTTTGAAATTTATGCATCAACCATTGAAAATCGTTTATTTAAATACTGTTGTAAACGCTGAATCATACCTTCAAAGAAACTATTGGATAAAACCAAGAGTAATGTGTTTTTGTTAGGATTGAGTTTATCAATTAATATTTGTTCAGTACGTTGGATGATGTCGTTCGTATCTAAACAAATGGAAAACTTTGACTGGGTAAAGTATTGTTCTGCTTGCCATTGTAAATTTTGATGTTGCCAAATAAAAACTGTATCTGCATGGTCAAAACTTGTGGTTAGATTTTCCAAATGCACTCCTTGTTGCATTGAATTGGAATGTGGATCAAAGAGGACGATGATTTGATAGTCGTTAAAGTGCTGTCGTAGTGTTGCTAAAGTGAGAGAAATTGCGGTAGGATGATGGGCAAAATCTTCATAAAGCTGTATTGTGTGTGCTTCCTGTTGCCATATTCCTTGAAGTTGTAGGCGTCTTTTAACATTTTTAAATGAGGTCAATGCCAAAGCGGAAACTTCTGGAGACACACCTGCTTGATAGGAAGCACAAATTGCGGTTAAGGCATTTTGTAGATTATGCTCTCCGATAAAAGGAAATTCTTGTTCAGCACATACTGTATTCTGATAGATAATTCGTGTTTGTTTGGTTTGATGATCGTAATGATATTGCCAATCTTTATTGAGTTGATGTTGATGACTCCAACAGCCCATTTCAATGACTTGCTGTACCGTTTCACTATTTGCTGGGTAAACAATATGCCCTTGTGGCGGAATATGCCTAACGAGTTGATGAAATTGCCGTTGAATAGTTTGAATATCAGGATAAATATCAGCATGATCATATTCAATATTATTGATAGTCAGTATCGTGGGATAATAGTGCAGAAACTTAGGACGTTTATCAAAGTAGGCAGTATCATATTCATCTGCTTCAATAACAAAATAGTCACCTGATTGTTGTGGCTTTGTTGCTGAGCAACCAAAATTTTCTGCAATGCCACCAATTAAAAATCCTGGTTGTAAACCTGCCTGTTCCAAAACCCAAGCAATCATAGCGGTTGTGGTGGTTTTGCCGTGAGTACCAGAAACAGCAATCACCTTTTGATGACGTAAAACCTGTTGATATAACCAAGCAGGTGCTGATTGAAATGGAATTTGTCGTTTTAGTAACATCTCAATCACAGAATGTCCCCGAGAGTATACATTGCCGACTAAGACAATTGCATCACTGGGTATGTCTAACTCATTATCGGTTAAGGTAATACCCATTGCCAACAACTGATCACTCATAGGAGGGTGAAGTTGTTTATCAAACCCACTGACAGAAATCCCAAGCTCAGTTGCAATTTTAGCAACCCCTGCCATAAATGTTCCACAAATGCCTAATAAGTGAATGGGAAGGTGAATCGGGAGGTGGATTGGAGATAGGGATGTTGATTTCAACATGGATAATCAGCCGTTAAAACAGACCATTGAGATGATAAAGTGAGTTAAGAAAACCACCAAAAGCTCTTGAAAGAATTTCCAAAATAAAACCCAACGGTGACATGCAGAGACATCGTGCAGAGAGGTAGTGCAGAGACGTAGCGAGTCCTGATTATTTGCATGGCAACAAAACAAATTGGTGATAATAGTTTATGCATATATCGCCTAATCCGTAGAGACGTTTTGCCAAAAAATCCTTTGCAAAAATCTGAAATAAAACGATTATTTCAGCTCTGCCATCCATTTATTTTTTCTACTGCCTAAATGTCAATCCTTTGAGCATATTTAGAGCTTGTAATAACTCATAGTCATTACGCAATAGCTTATCACTGCCGATGGGTGATAATTTATTCTCAACCTTAGTGGTTGCAGTTGTCGTCGTCGTGGCAGTGGCGTTAGTCGTGTCAGTAGATGTAGATGCGGATGCAGATTGTTCATTTTCCAAATGCCCTGGCAGGTCTTTTTCTAAGGTTGCTTTGGGCTTGGTATCAGGAATATCTACAGAAAGAATAGGAAGTTCAATATCGGGTTCAATGCCTTTTGCTTGAATTGTCCGTCCACTTGGAGTGTAGTATTTTGCGGTGGTTAGCTTTAATCCACTCTTAGAATCTTTGAGTTCAAATACCGATTGTACTGAACCTTTACCGAAACTTCGGCGTCCCATAATAATCGCACGTTTGGAATCTTGCAAAGCACCTGCAACAATTTCTGAAGCCGAAGCTGAGCCTTCATTAATTAGTACAATGATAGGCTTACCTTCAAGGCGATCACCATTTAGGGCAAAGTATTTATTGTTTTGATTAGCGATTCGACCTTTGGTATAAACCACCAAACCACCATCCATAAAGGTACTTGAAACATCAATTGCCGAGTTCAACAAACCGCCAGGATTATTACGCAAGTCAAGCACTAAGCCTTTCAGATCTTTTTCAGATTCAAGTAGCTTTGCAATATGTTCATTTAACTGTTTGGCTGTTGGGGCTTGGAAGCGACTTACTCGAACGTAGCCATAGTTGGGTTCTAAAACTTGAGAGCGAACACTGCGTATTTGAATGTAGTCACGAGTGATTTCTTTATCTAATAGTTTTGCCTCGCCATCACGAAGAATGCTGATTTTGATTTTTGTACCAACCTCACCTCGCATTTTTTCAACTGCTTGTCCAAGTGTTAAGCCTTTAATAGGTGTACTTTCAATTTTAACAATCAAATCGCCAGCTTTGATACCTGCCCTAAAAGCAGGGGTATCATCAATAGGGGTAATGACCTTAACATATCCTTCTTTTGACATGGTCACTTCAATGCCTAAACCACCAAACTGTCCTTTGGTTGCTTCTTGTAAATTAGTATATTTTTTTGGAGGCAAATAAGAAGAGTGAGGATCTAAGCTTGATAACATACCTTTGATAGCATCATCCAGAAGTTTTTCATCACTAACCTCATCTACGTAAAAACGTTTAATACTCTCAAATACTTGAGTGAAATCTCTCAGTTTGCTGAGTGTATCAGTAGCACTATTATTACTTTGAACATTTAAAGCAATTGCTGCCAGAGCACCAAGAGTAACACCGACAATCAAGTAGCGAAATTTTTGCATAAGTTGGTAATTATTGATTGATTTTTGAATTTTTTTCAAGAACAGTAAGTGCCGCTTGCTCTCTTGCTTGTTGTAATTTTTTAGATAAGGAGTCATCATGAGTTGCCAGTATTTGAGCTGCCAACCAAGCCGCATTTTTAGCTCCTGCCTTGCCGATAGCAACGGTAGCAACTGGAATACCAGCAGGCATTTGAACGGTGGAAAGCAATGCATCAAATCCACCCAAACTTCCTGCATCTAAAGGAACACCAATAACAGGCTTGATGGTATGAGCGGCAATTGCACCTGCCAAATGAGCCGCTAGGCCTGCACCCGCAATAAACACTTGACAACCTCGCTGTTCGGCATCTTTGATATACTGTTTAACCTCAGCAGGAGTACGGTGAGCTGAGGCAATTTTGGTTTCACTGTTAATTGATAATCCTTTTAAAATTTTTTGAGTCTCTAACATCGTATCAAGGTCGGAGTCGGAACCCATGAGAATTGCAACAAAAGGATGGTTTGAGGTTGTTGTAGACGTTGTTATAGACATAGTAACAATTATTTTTTAGGTGTTTTTTTAGTTCTTGAAGTGGTTTTTGAGGCGGATTTTGAAGCACCTTTTGATGTGGCTTTAGTAGCCGTTCTTTTTTTTGTCGTGGCTCCTTTAATCGGTTTGCCCTTATCTTTTAGTAATTGTTTAGCAAGGGTTTCGGTGAGCGTTTCAAGAGCAAAGTTCTTCCCAAGAGAAGCATTTTTCTTGCCATCTGTTACGTAAGGTCCCCAACGTCCATTAAGCACTTGAGTGTTTTTAAATTGTGCTATTAGTTTGTCAGCATCCTTTTGTAATTTTTCGGCAACAAGAATAAGAGCCGTTGGTAAATCAATGGTCTCAGGTGAGTGATCCTTAAGACTAACATAACTACTAGCATACTGCAGGTAAGGACCAAAACGTCCAATATTTGCCTTAATCTCAGCACCCTCTAAGAGAGAGTACTCAGTACCATCAATGGCAGCAAAGGTTATTGTTTCAGGAGCCGTACCAAGCACACGAGGTAAGTCAAATAATTTTAAAGCTTCTTTAAAGGTGATGGTATCTATCTTTTGCCCTGAACGCAAACTTGCAAAACGAGGTTTCTCATCATCCTCTTTGTCGCCAATCTGAGCATAGGGACCATACCGTCCCATACGAACGGTTAAAGGTTTATTAGTTTTGCTATCAACGCCTAACTCACGTGCTTGATGAATAGTTTGTCGATCAATTCCTTCAGCTTGTAAAACTTGATTATGGAATGGTTGATAAAATTCATCCACCATATCATTCCATTTGGTATTAGCATGAGCGATTTGATCAAACTCCAATTCAAGCCGAGCCGTAAATTGGTAGTCAATAACCTCAGCAAAATGTGATACCAAGAAATCATTGACGATAAACGCAATATCTGTCGGTTGCAAGGATTTTTTTTCTGAGCCTATCTTTTCAACAGAGGGTGTTTGAGTAATCTCTTGCTCCTTCAACGTTATCATCAAATAGTTTCGCTCACTACTTGGAGAGGCAATATTTTGTACATAACCTCTATCTTGAATCGTAGAAATCGTTGGTGCATAGGTAGATGGGCGACCCACTCCTAACTCTTCCAATTTCTTCACTAATGCGGCTTCAGTATAGCTTGCAGAAGGTTTAGAAAAGGTTTCTCTAGCGACAATTTCATCAATATTCACTAAATCACCAACCGATAGATTGGGTAATAATGTTTCCCTTTGAGACTTAGCCACTCGTAGCCAACCATCAAAAACAATTTGTTCGCCTACGGTGAGAAAATGACCCTTAATATTCGCTGCGGCTATATCGGAATGGGTTAATTGGATTTGAGTTTTTTTCAGTTCAGCATCTGCCATCTGGCAAGCAATGGTACGTCTCCAAATCAAATCATATAATCGAATCAAATCATTTTCGACATTATTCAGTGTTATCTTACTAATTTGCGTGGGGCGAATTGCCTCATGCGCTTCTTGAGCGGAAGATTGTTTAGTTTTAAAACGCCGTACATGACTGTACTCTTCACCATACTGAGATTTCACAAAACTTGCAATATCGGTCAATGCTTGTTCAGCTAAGGTTACTGAGTCAGTTCTCATGTAGGTGATGTGTCCTGCCTCATACAACCGCTGTGCCAATGTCATTGTTTTTTTAACTGAGAACCCCAACATAGTAGAGGCACCTTGTTGCAATGATGAGGTGGTAAATGGCATAGACGGACTACGCTTACTTGGTTTCGCCTCAATTTGACTAACGGTTAATTGCTGATACTGTAAGATTTTTAGAATATCCTCAGCCGTTTGCTGTTGTAGATTCTTATCTTGCCATTCAGCTTTAAAAGGTTCGTCTTGCTGGGTCAATAATTGAGCACTCATCTTCCATGTTTTTACAGGGACAAAAGCCTCTCGCTCACGTTCTTTTTCAATAATCAAACGTACCGCTACCGATTGCACTCGACCAGCAGATAAGCCAGTACGAATCTTCTTCCATAAAATGGGCGACAATTCAAAGCCCACCAAACGATCAACCACTCGTCGTGCTTGTTGAGCATTGACTAAACCATAATTAATCTGACGCGGATTATTAATTGCCCGTTGTACGGCTACTTTAGTAATTTCATTAAAAGTAATCCGTTTACACATACTATCATTGAGATGCAACACCTCATACAGATGCCAAGCAATGGCTTCTCCTTCGCGGTCTTCGTCAGTTGCGAGCCAAACCATATTGGCATTCTTAACGGACTTCTTTAAATTACTAATTGTTTTTTTGCTACGGTCTGAAACTTCATACTGCGGAATATAACCTGCTGCAATATCAATACCCTTATTTTTTTTCGCTAAATCGCGAACATGTCCAAAGCTGGATTCCACCTTGAAATCTTTACCTAAAAAGCCTTCAATGGTTTTTGCTTTAGCGGGTGATTCAACAATAACAATGTTTTTCATTGCATTCTAATAAAGTTTAATAATGTATCTAATAACATAAATGAAAAGTAACTGGACCGTCATTAACTAAATGGACCTGCATTTCATGACCGAAACGTCCTGTAGCAACAGGAATACCCTCTTGCTGACCTCTATCGCATAACTGTTGATAAAGTGCCGATGCCTCTTGGGGTGGCATTGCATCCGTAAAACCTGGACGATTTCCCTGATGAAGATTTGCTGCTAAGGTAAACTGTGAAATAATTAATAAAGCACCATTCACATCCTTCAATGAACGATTCATCTTACCTCGTTCATCTGAAAATATTCTTAAATTAACCAGCTTGTCAAACAACTTCTGATTTGTTGTCTCACTATCGCCACCTTCATAAGCCACTAATACCACCAAACCTTTGCCAATTGCACCAACAACTGCTTGCTCCACTTCCACTTTCGCTTGCGATACTCTTTGAATGACAACTTGCATAACTAATACAGATATTAAATAAAGGCACCTTATGTAATCAAACCTACAATCAAACTGAATAATGAAACCTATCTACGGTTGCAAATTCCTTCCCTCTGCGGCTCATTACGACTAAAAATATTTCATACCGAAAAGCAATTATAATGGATATACTATTCTACCTTAAATTATTCAAGTACATCTTTATTTAATATTTAAATTAATATCGTCTTATGTTTATATGTAGTTTATATGCACCCTTCAGCTTTTTAGCCTCAGATTAGCTTATAGTCTAAGGGATTACTCCGAATCCCACATTATATATTGTGATTACATTTTATGAATATTTCTACCGATGCCCCATTAAAGCCTGGCATTACCGTTATTGAAGCCAGTGCAGGCACAGGAAAAACTTATACCTTAGCCTTTTTATTTGTGCGTATGCACTTAGAGGCAGATATACCCTTAAAAAAAATGGTCGCACTCACTTTTGCCAAAAGTGCCGTCAATGAACTCAAACAACGGGTTGCCTTATTCCTGCATCAAATACTATTGGTTATTGAATCAAACTCAACAAGCTCAACATCCAAATCTGAGGCACAAAAAAATCTTGACCCACTATTTCAATACTGGGTCAACAAAACCTTTCAAGCCGAACAGCTACCAAAATTAAAAACAAAAGTTCAAATAGCCCTATCACTATTATCACATACCAACATCCAAACTATTCACAGTTTTTACTTTGACTTGCTTAAAGAATTTTATATTGACAATCAAATACCTGCCAACATTCAACTGGTGGAAGAATCCGAATACAGAAAAATATGCCTACGAATTGCCCAAGATTACTGGGTCAATCAAGCAACTCACCCAGATAAAAATCGACAAATTTGTTTCACTAAACAATACTCCTCTTTAGAAAAACTAACCAAATCCGTTCCGAGCGACTGGGTAGGGCGAGTGGAAACACAAAACCTCACTGAACCCGACTGGCAAACATTCTGCCCACTGATAGAAAGCACAAGCCAAGCTAAAGACAACATACAAGCCAGAATAGAAGTAGATACTTGGTTTAAACAGGACTTTTTAAAATTCTTTGAACAATCCATTCAGCAAGAAGTACTTGCCAAAGGACTCATTAGTTTTGACTTAATCATTAGCCGACTTGCACAAAATAGCGACAAACCAAACTTTCAACAACAATTTAATCAAAACTATCAAGCCATCTTTATTGATGAATTTCAAGACACCGACAGCCAGCAATGGAAATTTGTCAATCAAGCATTTATCAACAATAATTTAAACCAACAAAAATACCTCTACCTCATTGGCGACCCTAAACAATCCATCTACCGCTTTCGCTCCGCTGATTTAGATACCTACTTCCACGCCATCAATCAACCGCACTGCCGCAAACTATCGCTCACTCACAACTACCGCTCTCATCCCAACCTCATCGCAGGGCTTAATTATATTTACCAACGCGGTGAAGACAACCCCTTTGCTGACCCTCAACTACAATACACTCAAGTCACCTCAAGTCAGCCTAACACCGAAAACGCACCACACATTCATATCCATCACCCCGAAAATATACAAGACTTCCACTCATCCGAACAAGCCATTCAACTCGCCCTACAATGGGTCACCCAAGAATGCTTGAAATGGATAAAACAAGGTATTCCTGCACAAGACATCCTCATTATGGCACAATCAAACGAGCAAGTCTTGCAAACCAGCCAACAACTTATGAAAGTTGGACTAACCGTTAACAGTAGCATCAATTATGCCATTTGGGAAACCAACATTGCCCACCGAATCATTAGCTGGTTATTTCGCCTCCAAGAATTTTTTGAAAACAATCAGCAACAATCAATAGATAGCGAAATCTACTACCACACCTTTAACGCCATCTTCGGCAGAAGTCAGAACGCCGAATGCCTACCCATAGAGCAGGATAGAAAAATACACCAATCCACAATGCAACGATTCATCCAACAAGGTCCTTATGGGCTATGGGAATATTATGTGCAAAACCAACTCATTGGTGATTTTGGTATCAGTCAACCCAATCGCCTCTTAGTCGTCATTGATGAAATCGAAAACCTCATGAAACGCCTGCAACAATACTGGCAAGATGGTTGCTACCTTCCCTCACTAATGATTATTCAAGTTGGAAAAGTACAACAAGAAAAAACCAACATCACCTACTCCCCTCCAGACAGCATTCAAATTATGACCATCCACAAAGCCAAAGGATTAGAAGCGGAAATTGTTATCTGCCCTTTTCTATGGAGTAGTGGCAGTAATCAAAATACCCCTCAAGACTTCCTCAAACTCAATCCACAAACCCTAAAATACCAACTACTCAGCACCCCTAAAGAAAATGCCAAACAGCCCGAAAAAGCCCGCCAACTCTACGTTGCACTAACCCGAGCAAAAACTCAACTTAACCTCCTTTGGATACCCTTAAAGCATAAAGCCTCACGCAACAGCAATGCCCTCAATCACCTACTGTTTGGCGAAAAATTCAGTAAACTCAAAGACCCAGAACAACTCACACTCTACCAAAACACTTTCGCCGAACTAAACCAACAACCCTATATTCAAACCATACCCATTAGCGAACCCACTGAAGATACCACAACAGAACTCACTGAGAATACCGCCGCAAACCACACCGAATCCAACAGCCAACTCAACAGCAACCAACGCTTCATCGTTGCCCCACACCCTGACACTATTCCACTCTCTCCACCACTTAGTAGCGACTATAACCTATGGAGCTTTAGCCGTATCAGCCACAGCATGATGCAATCTTCAACCGCACAACGCTCAACACAGCAACCCCCAAAAGACTTCAACCTCACCACCTCACCACAAATCCCCGATCTCTGGCAAACTGCCGAAGATAATAATCTTGATGACCAAAGCAATCCGACCGACAGCCCACTACTACGAGGTGTTGAACTTGGACAACTCGTGCATGATATTCTGCAACACTGTATGCAAGACCCTGAGCGTCAACAAGAACCACGATTAAACTTTCACATCCAACAACAACTCAAACAACACTCAATCCAACCACTCGCAAACGATACTATAAACAACATCACCAACCCAGCAAACATCCACGAATCATCATTTTCATCAACTCAAACCAACATTCAAACCGACACCCTAACCAACAATCTAACCCGACTCATCACCCCTCTGGTTCACGCCACACTCAACACGCCAATTCCTACTCAATATCCAACTCAACATTCTACTCAACATTCTACTCAACCACCCACTGAGTTAGAATCCTCCACCACTAATCAAACAGCCAACACCCTAATACAAACGCCCCTTGATAATATCATTACCGAAATGCGGTTTGACCTCAGCATAACCGAATGGAAATTACAACAACTTAACCCACTCATTGAGCAATACCCTGATATTCCCCTTAGCCCATTTAGCACCACTCACCATCCTCTAAAAGGTTTTATGAGTGGCTTTATTGACCTACTCTGGATTCGCCATGATGGCATTTGGATTATTGACTACAAAACCAACTATCTCGGCGACACCATCAACGACTACGCACCTCCACGCCTCGCCCAAGAAATGATAAAACACCACTACGGTTGGCAAGCCCTCTTCTATGCTCATGCTGTCAACCAATGGCTAACTCTCCACAACAACCCCCAACCCATACATATCGCCTACCTATTCTGTCGAGGACTTGCCCTCTCCAACAACACCAACAATACTAACAACACCGACCACACCAAGACATCTGAAGTATCCCTATCCCAAACACCTCAAGCTGGAATCCACCTCCTCAACCACACCCAAATCCACTCCCTACTCACCCAACTCCAAACAATCCTGCAAACCACCAAAAAATCCTAATTCCAATCGCACTACTAACGCATTACTAACTAATAGTTGCTCCACCCTACAAACAGAAGCGACTATGTTCAACTGACCTCATGTGAAATATTTCTCTTTCCAAGAAACTATCGGTTTGATTGTAGATTTTAGAGTAAATTTTGCAACACAGTTGATAGTTTTTTTCATCAGGCCAATAGGGAGGTAATAGTTCTTTAGGCAATATCGGATTTCGCAAAATTATTTTGCGATATTCATGAACGAGGAGCAGACGAATATTTAATGCTTGTTGGTCGGTGATTTCATGTTTTTCAATATAGTCTAAAATTTTCTGAAACTGTTCAAAAAACCATTCGTACATTTCCATAATCTGGTCTAAATTCCAACGTTGTTCAATCACTTGTTTTATAAAAATTTGATTGTTATACTTCGCCAAGTTGGATTTGAAAACAATAATTTCCTCAGATACACCTAATAATCGAGCAATAGTATGCGTTTCGGATTTAGGATTGGGGTAAAATAAAGTTCTTCTATTCAAATGAGCAAATCCTTGATAGATAAGCTCTTTCTCAAACTCATTAGCTTTTTCCTTATCGCTTATATCTCCAGTATAAACTAAAGTCCAATATTCTTGCTCTTGATCGCCAATTCGAGAATAAACCTTACTTTTTGTTTTATTGAATAAGAGTTGCGATTTATCACTCAAACTGTAATAGGTTCTACCACCTTGTTTATTTTTAAGAATCATATCTTGCTTGGTAAGGCGATACATTGAGGTTCGAGTAAGCCGGTCATTAAAATCAAATATCGCAGTAATTTCCGCCAAGTTCATTAAACTAACCGCACCGCCATAAAGACTCACAACATCGCCAAAAATCGTCATAATCATTGATTTAGAACGCAATTTAGCATCTTTCATTAACTGCGAAAGAAATATATCCAGTTTTTTTATATTAATATTATCCATAGTACCGAGACGTTGTTAAGTTGTTAAGTTGTTAATATTAGAATACTTTTAGAATGTTTTCCAATTCTCCATTATAAGTCAAAACCACCTATCTCTTTTCTGATCAAGTTCTGAATAAATTAGAAGTACCTTAAAATTAGCCATGCCATTGTGAATATCAAATAATCCTGCATTCCTGATATTGCATCCCTATGCTACAATTTAACTTCTATTATGTATTATTCTATATTTGAAGCAACTGTACCCCCCTCCCCCTTAATAAGATTTATTAAGGTCTAGTGCATGATAATGATACCTCTAAGCAACTTTTACGCTATAAAAGAAAATAATTACATGCATCTACTCAAAATGATGGATGGCATCCTATTAACTCGATTAACTCTATTTTTTAACTAACTACTATGCCTGGATTTGAATGGATTGGAAAAGAAGAACAGCAACAAGTAAATTTAGTGATGACCGAAGGGTTTACCTTTCGTTATAACTTTGATGGTGCTAGAAATAACCATTGGAAAGCCATTGAATTGGAGAAAATGGTTGCCAAAAAGTTTAATGTAGAACATACCCACCTGCTTTCAAGTGGTACCGCCGCATTGCAAACCGCACTTGTGACGAGTGGCATTGGTGCTGGGGATGAGGTCATTGTGCCACCCTTCACCTTTGTTGCCTCCATTGAAGCTATCTTAGCAATCGGTGCAATACCCGTTTTCGCCGATATTGATGAAACATTATGCTTAAGCCCAGAAAGCATCAAAGCTAAAATAACCGAACGCACTAAAGCGGTTAATTTAGTACATATGTGTGGCAGTATGGGACATATAGATGCAATAGTCGCCATCTGTAAGGAAAATAATTTAGTTCTCTTAGAAGACGCTTGCCAATCCATCGGTGGAAGCTACAAAGGACGCTTTCTCGGCACGATTGGCGATATTGGCACACTGTCCTTTGATTCAGTAAAAACAATTTCTTGTGGTGAAGGTGGTATGGTTATGACCAATAACCCTCGCATTTATGAACTCTCTCATCAATATCATGACCATGGACACGATCATATTGGCAATGATAGAGGTGCTGAATCACATCCGATTATTGGTTTGAATTTTAGAATTTCAGAAATGAATGCCGCTATGGGCGTTGCTCAGTTTGCTAAATTAGATAAAATCTTAGCAACTCAACGCCACCACAAAAGCGTCTTGAAAAATGCACTCGCCCAATACCCAGAAATAACATTCCGAAAGTTACCCGACGAAACTGGCGATAACGCTGGATTTTTAAGTTTTTTCTTACCCTCAGAAGAAAGAGCAAGGGAAGTTAGCCAACAACTTGCAGAACATGGAATGGGCGGATGCTTTTATTGGTATGACAATAATTGGCATTACTTGAAAAAATGGGATCACATTAAGAACCTCAATAGTCCCAACAAACTTGCAGTCACCCAATTTGGACTAACGCATTTAAGAGACGTTAATGTTGCTCAATCCGATGCCATTATATCGCGTTGTATCTCCATACTTATTATGCTCAAATGGGATGAGGCAGAATTAAACAAGAGAATTGAAATCTTTGATAAGATTCTCAAATAACTCAAAAGCAAGTATCTGAAATAATCTTCTACATAAATCTTAGGCAGACGATAGGACACCTCTATTTATTCTGGGGCAGATTAAGAAAGATGAGCGAGAGAATATAACAATTTGTTCCCAATAAGGCAAAAATGAGGCAAAAAACGGGGGGATTACAATAGCACTCCTATTTCCACTTTCTTTAACGGAATTGGGGGCAAAATATCGCTTTTCTGGCTGAGTCATGAATAAATATTAGACTTCCGAAGGCAAGACTCCAAATTTCAGTTTCCTAATCAGTAAACCACCATACCATTTTTTTGTAGGCTGAAAAAACACTATCAAGTCTGTTTATATATTTGATAGAGTATGCCAGGAAAGGTGATGATGACGCTTAGCAGAAATAAGGTTATCCCTAACTCCCAGCTTATTGCATATACATTTCCGTATAGGTAATACTCTAACGCAAAGAGTGAACCCATGACTATGGCAAGGTAGCCCATCCATTGAACAAGTTGCAATAGTAACCTCTTTGCTGATGATTCTGGCAATGAGAAAACAAAGAACACATCATTGCGAAACCATGGTAAATTTAATAACAATACCGACCATAACAAACTTAGAAATAACCACATAATTCAAATATTCCTATCTATAACATCAATAAAACAAAACTCTCACTAAACTCACTGAAGCAAATTTTTCACTAAAGTGGCTCATCAAATTATCGGGAAATACACCCATTCCTATTAACACAATCGTCTGAACGATTAACAATAATAAAAACCAATCTAACTGCCGATAACTACGTGTTTTGGCATCGGCACTAGACCATCCAAACCATCCATCCTTACTCTTTTTCAATAGAACATCATCTAACTGCCTTTTTTTCGCAGAACTCAACGGATAAAAGTATAAAAAATAAATCATTCGCAAATAACAATAGCTACCAACCAAGCTAAACACCACAATCAATAGGGTGAGAAAAAACTGATCCATATCCATTAAGGTGGTAAATACCGATAGCTTACTCCAAAATCCTGCGGTTGGTGCAATGCCTGCCATAGTCAATAAGGCGACTGTCAAAACTACCGCATAAGTCGGATATTCTTTGGTCAATTGAGGTAAATCAGTTAATCGTTTATATCCCATCATTGGCGTGGATAAACAACTGAGTACGCCAAATAATATGACACTCACAAACCCAAACACCGTCACATAAAATACAGCATTCGTGAATCCTTTTGCCGTAGAAGGTAATAACACCAACAACAAACACCCCATCTGGGCAACCATCAAATAAGCCAAGAGACGTTTAATATCTCGTTGTGCTAAGGCAAGTAAATTACCTAATACGACAGACAGACTGCCTAACACCAACAAAATATCTTGCAACAGAAAATCAAAAACCGATAAGGTTCCTTGATACACTCGAAAAAACAACACGATTATAGCAAACATCGGCAAGCCACTTAAAAAACCAATCACTGGTGTCATCCCCCCCTCAAACACATCGGCAAGCCACATATGAAAAGGAATCACTGCCAATTTAATCAGTATTGCTACTAAAAACAAAATCAACCCTAACAACACCAACACCTCATCAACCTGCTCCGTTGCCAAAGCTTCGTGAACACCCGAAAACAGCAAACTGCCTCCAGCACCATACAAAAAACTTATTCCATACAGTAGCACTGCAGAAGCAATAATATTAATAACAAAGTATTTAAAAGTAGCTTCAATTGTTACTTCATCATATCGTTGCCAAGCAATCAATCCACAAATTGATAAACTCATCACCTCCAAACCAATAAACGCCAACACAAAACTATTTGCCGAAACAATCAACAACAATCCCAACAAGGCAAAATTCAAAATACAAAAAAACTCACCACGGAACGACTGCCAATTACGCCAAAAGGCATAACTATAAACCTGACATAAACCCGTTAATACGATAATCCATAGCTTAATTGAATTGGTCAAAACATCCAACTTTAAATGACCGTCTAACAACTGATTATTCCATATCTTACTCTCAGAAATAAAATACTGTACCACCAGCACAGCCAGCAACAGTCCCAAGCTAGTGAACAACAGCAACACCTGCCGTTGCAACCAACGAGAGAGTAGCAAAATAAGCAACGAGCCTATCAACAGGACAATTTCTGGTAGCAGTAAAAGCATATTCTTTGCATTATCGTTTGCATTATTGTTGCATAAATACGAACTCAGAACATCTAAGGCAGTTTTGAGGTTAAGGATTGATTCACCAAAAAGTCAATTGACACCTCAGTCCAGTTAAATAAAACTTGTGGCATAACGCCCAAACAAACAATCACTGCCAACAGCATTAAAAGCACAGCCAACTCCATACGATTCAAATCATTCGAAATGGACAATGATTGCCGTGAACCACCTCGCGAATCATCATGCGAATCACCATACAGTAGACTATTGGCTTTCTTTGAAACTAACAGATGCGAATCACCCTGCGAATCACCATGCAGTGAAACATGACCATGACCCTTTAACCTAGTCGTACTCAGCAATGCCGCAATACGCAAAAATGAAGGAAACACCCAAATCACCATCCATAAAAATGAAATACCAACAATTATGGCATACCAAAAATTAACATTGATAGCACTAATCATAATCGCGAACTTACCAATAAATCCAATCGTTATCGGCATACCAATTGCTGCTAAAGCAAATAGTGCCATTAAAAAGCCTAACTTAGGCATCTGTTGCAATTGCTGGCTTAAGGTTTTAACCCCATCAACCTGTAACCGCTGCTCAAGAATAGTAACAATAAACAGCAAACCACAAATCGTCAGCCCTTGATTCCACATTTGAATCATCGCACCCTCAATTGACAATACCGCCGTAGGCACATCCGTTGTTTCAGTCAATAAAAAGATACCTAAGACAACATATCCCATTTGCACCATCGTGCAATATCCTAACAAAGGTTTCAGCTCCCTCTGGGCAAAAGCCACAAACGCAGTATAAATTATCGTTAATAATGCAACAATAACTAATATCCCCGAATATTCCTGCAACGCATCTGGCACCGTAGGCAAGACAAAACGTATTAAACCGTAAGCCGTTAAATTAACCATTAAAGACAGCAACACCACTGAAACCAGAAAAGGTGCATGACGAATTATCCGAATCAGCCCACTATGCAATGGCAACATCGGTATTCGAGCAGCAAAGGCGATTATAAATGCCAGAAAAATCCATCCCTGCTCTGTCTCCGAAAGTACCAATTGCTGAATATTCGCAATAGTGAAATCGCCCGATAAAAAATACCCATAAATAAATACCAATAGCATCAATAACGAAGCTGCCATTGAATATAACAAACCTCGAATCGCATACTGCTTATTCTTCAGCTTCTTAGCCGTATTGCCAACATGGCCTACGAGAAAAAATAAGGGTAGCAATATCATTTCCCAAAAAACATAAAACAAAATACTATCCATCGCCATCAACACGCCAAAAGCAACACCCTCAATCTGAAGTAAAATAGCAATTGACTTCCACCACGACAATGATTCCATAGCATTTTTAGCCTGTTTACGCTTATTTTGAGTCATCATCATAAACATAGCAATACTACAAACAACCTTAACCAATACGACCAACGGCAAAGATATACCATCAATCGCTAAGGCATAAGACACATCAATATGAGTAATCCACGTTTGATATTCAAAAAACTGAGGGGTTGACAAATCGGTATTAAAATTCCAAATCAGTCCCCCAACCAACCAAGTAACAACAAACTCCAACACTAACACTAACCACACTCTCAATCGTTGAGCCCGTTGCCAATATTTTTCCCCAAAAAACAAACAGCAACCACCAATGATAGGCAACCAAATAACTAATGAAAGTAAAGGTAGCGTAGCTAAAAACTGCATGATTGAATCCCACATATTACCATTAACCTCCCTACTTAACTGCCCCCAATTGACGAACAAATAACCATAACAACATTATCAAAATACCTATCGCCATAGCAAAAGCATAATGATTTAATAACCCCTTATGCCAACGACTATTCAACGATGAAAGCGTACTAAACACGGCGACCACTCGCTCATGTAAAACATATGCCAACAACCGTTGCTCCACCCAGTTATTCAAACCTATAGAAATTCCCTGCACCCCCTTAACCCATCGTTGCCTAACAAAATTTCCACCTCTAAAAAAAGAGAATCTCATTGATTTTCTCATTGACTTTCTCATTGACCTTCCCATCAATCCTCCCATCAACCTCTCATGTTGTGGATGTGGTTTATATTGCAAATCATTATTTTGGCTATCTTGGTCATCTTGATTACTTTGACCCTCTTGATTATTAGCAGACTTAGATTTCATCCGCGACTTAATATTTAAATTAACACCAAAAAACAACAAACCACCCAATACTAAACACGCCATCACCACCGATGACTCAACACTCCACCACGACTGTCGCAAAAAATCAAAAGCATTTTGATAATCCTTAAACAACGGAGAAATCTCCCACATTGAATAATACTCCTTCTGAAATGTTGATGCCACTGGCAGCACATCCATAAAATAATTAGTAAACAACCACCAATCAACCAAACCATACCCACCAACCACCATAAAACCAATAAGCAAAAAAATTGCCCCGCCTTTGATAGCAACAGCATATTGCAGAATAACCTTTCTATCATCCTGTGAATTACTTTTTGAACTCAATTTTACGCTATCCGATAAACCCTTTTTATCATGTTGTTGCAAGCTACACCCATAACGATAGAGTAAAAGCCAAAACCGCCCAACATACCCAATAGTTATTATCTGAGCGAACACTAAAGTATAAAGTAAAACCCTCCAATAACCCTGCTGTATCAACTGCGCATGATGAATAGACTGAAAAATTGCCTGATACCCAAAAAAACCAAATAACCCTGGCAAACCAATAATCGACAAACCGCCCACCAGAACACCCATCAAACCAAAAAACAGTAATGTTTTTCGCCCAACAAAATCACGCCTATCAACCCTTAAAGAATGCTCAAGAACCGCCACACTACCTGCCAACAACACAATTGCAAACCACTGTCCAACAAAAAACAACAACCCAACCGCATAAGCCGATAAACCTATCGCCACCAACACAAAACCCAACTGAGAAAGCGCCCCACAACGTAACACCTGCCAAATATCATCTTGCCTTAAACCCCTCATCGCCATCCACAACGCCCATACAGCACCCAACCACATCACCATAGACAAACCACCCTCAGAAAATTCAAACAGCGAAATCATCCGAATTAATCCATATAACCCAACCGCAATCACCATACCAAACAAACCATCATACATCTCTCCCCCTAAATTCTCCTGACCCTCCTGCCTAACCAACCCTAACTCACCATCAACCATCTTTGAAGCCGACCAGCCCCACCGATTACCCATCAACAAACACATTTTCAATAAAATACCTGCCAACCAGAGCAAAGCAATAGTCTCCAACACTCTTAATTGCAACGACGTTCCAGGTAACGTAAAGACCACCGATGCATTCTCCAACGACAACCAATTCAACAACTGCCTAAAATCAATCGTTGCAAAATGTTGCACCACCAACACAATAGCCAACAACAACAACACATCTGCCAACCGCCCCATCACAAACAACTGCCAAAATGCCCTAGTCCGATAAACAACCTGACGCATCCGCAACAGCCAAAACCAAAATAACAACTCCACCCCTTGGAAAATCACTAATAGCTGTATCATATTGCTCGCAAACAACAGCCAAAACAACAAAAACAACCAACCAAACTGATAAAACACCAGCATCCGCACCGCCACCGATGACATCATAGCCCTATCCGAATAACTAAACCCACAGTGCCAACATGCTATCAACATCACCAACATCACCAACGTAGTTGATAACGAATCCACCAACAAACCAAACTCAAAAGCCAACACACCACTCTCAAACCACTCCCACACCACACGCCGTAAAGCCGTCTCATCCCCACTCAAATTCACACTATAAAACAACCCACCTGCTACCAACAAAATCAACCCCAACATCACCCACTGCAACCGCAAACACCCCCTAACGCCCAATCTCCTGCCAGCCAACAGCACCAGCAAGCCACCCAAACAAGGCAACCAAAGCAAAACCAAAACATTTAAATAAAAATAATCAGACATGTCAAATCAATAGAGGTACCCTTTAACCAAGGAGACATAAAAGAAGTGTGATACAAAGAGTAACAAGAGTTATCTATTATACTCGTCAGACTCAATAATCCAGTATTTATAACACCTCGTCCTGATTCTAACAAAAAAAGCATCTCACAATTCTCTACTCCGCACATCCAAGAAAACAAAACTTTCATTAATATTATCAATGACATAATGGAAACAACCTGAATATTTCAACCACTTGCGTACAAACGTTGCACGCAACGTCTCTCCCAACACACACATCCTTCCCCCCCGTACAGACGTTGCACGCAACGTCTCTCCCAACACGCACATCCTTCCACAATTAACGATTGCAAAACCATCACCCAAATTCAAAAACATTCCCAGAATTCCCCATCCAGTCCGTAGGTACGCTTGTAGAGACGCTTTGCAAGCGTCTTTTTTCAAAGATTGAAATAATCTTCATATTTCAAAAATTTGCGTACAGACGTTGCACGCAACGTCTCTCCCAACACGCACATTCCCCACAATTCACCATTGAAAAACCATCACCCAAATTCAAAAACATTCCCAGAATTTCCCATCCAGTCCGTAGAGACGCTTTGCAAGCGTCTTTTTGCAAGGATTTTCTTGTTAATATCTTCAATATGCTGGAGGGGGGGCGTAGGGGCAGACCCCTGTGCCTGCCCTATTTCAAATCATCATAAGGGGAGGACGTGGCTCATTCCCACCGTCCTCGGTGGGAATGCATACTTGGTTAATACGCTCTATGAATCTCAAGCAAGTCCCGTTGACCCTGCATAATCAATGGCACTATCACATCATTCATTGCTTTTCAGATCAAATATCCGTACAATCCCTAATTTACAGTCTTCCAAAAGGATACACAACTTTAAAATGGCAACCACTCAGGCAATCAGATATTCGCACCTAATTCTTTTCCACGATCCTGCGTGGGAATGCATACCCCACTAATTTTTGGATAATCTAACATGATTAAAATCCACCTTTATATTCTGAATATTAGGATTGGAGGTAGGATTTTAGCATTGCTTGCAGCAATGAGATATTTAACTTTTTTCCCGCTTCCTATCATGAAAGATTAACAATACCTGAATAGTTACAAAAAGTGTATGAAATTAAAACAGGATAATATCACAGATATTTTATAAATACGAAAAACTTCTAACCCAATGACACGACTTAAAAAATCTTCTCTAAAAAATCAAAAGAACTGTTTTTCTGCCCTTATAACACTTGTAATTTAGGAAAAATTTGTAATCATTTTCCTAATGAAGTGTTGAGTGTGTTCTTTAAACAGATTATGTTTTCTGGTACAATTTAAAGATTATTTCGTTTAACTGCGTAGAATATTTCAATTAAAACTCAATGAAAAATATAATGAGTTGACTCGTAATAGGAAGCAGCAATGCAATAGCATAGGGTACCTCTATTTATTCATGACTCAGCCAGAAAAGCGATATTTTACCTCCAATATCGTTAAAAAAATGGAAATAAGGTATTGCTATTCCCCACTTTTTTCCTCATTGAGAATAAAATCTCATCTTTTCTGATCTGTACCAAAATAAGATAGAGGCACCCAGTAAGTAGAAAGTGTGAGTAAGACTTTGTCAATGGAGACTATTGATGCATTGCAAAAGTCTTTTATTGTATTCATTGGAAAAAATTTATTTACATCTTTAACCCAATATATTTAACATTTGAACTACTCTACCATTGAGTTCATTCGCAGGTAAGGATAATTAAGTAGACCAACAATCTCTAAGCCCTATGTCTGAAATTGTAATAGACGAGATGTGATATTTTTTTATAAACAAAAAAATGGTTTCTTAGATAAGCACTCATTACGAACTATCACTTAGATTGTTTATTGGTCTTGACAATAAAACTGTGTATACAGAATTAAAACACCTTAATAAATTGTCACTTTTCACTAATGGCTGAAACATCCCTGCTTAGATTTTTCATCTGAGTAGAGACGCTAACAACACGCTGTTGCCGTTGAGTAGAATGATTAAAATAGACGTCATTAACTTGTGCATGACTTGATGAACGGAAATTGTCAGAAGATCTAATTAACCTCTCCATTTGACTTGAGGTATACCTAAACTGACCCTAAAAATTTTGACCCACTTTAAAGAAAATTTTTTCTATCTTTTACGATACTTACTTTACATGGAATTTATTAATTTTATAAATATTGGGGCTATTGCTTCAACTATATTTGCAACAATTGTTGGTGTTAAACTCTGGAAAAAACAGGGTATTGTAGAAGAACAAACAACACAAATTCTAACACTACAAAGTGAATTAAAAAAAGCCAATGAAAGAGTTGCTACTCTGGGGAAGTTTTGTGAAACTGTTTCTACATCTATCAGTAATAATCACAATGTGATTATTATAGGACCACGTGCATCTGGAAAAAGTTCACTCGTTTCATTATGGTGTGAGGTTGATAAGCTCATTGCGACAGTCTCGCCGACAATTTCATTTGACACATATCAATATGATCTTAACAAGAGTATTAATAAAGATTATTTTGATAAACGTATAAACATAAACCGAATACAGACAGTGGATCAATTGATTAAATTTTATGATTATGCTGGAGAAGATGAACAAATTCCCAATGCAATTGAAAATATAACTAATTCACCAAACTGTACTATAGTAATGGTTTTTAACAGTGACCCTGGATATGCTAATGATAATCGAAGATATTTTAGTCGATCTTTAATTGAAAGAATTAATACTGCCTTTAATCACAAAAACTTTCAAACCTCAAGTGTTAAAAATATTTACATAGTTTTCAATAAAATTGATTTATTTGGTACTTCATATAACAATTTGAATGATAGTCTGCCAAATCTAAAGAAAGAGTTTACTGATAACACTACAAATATAGAATCAATATTCGGGATAAATGTTAAGTATATGGTTTCTAGTGCACTCACTAATCATAATGTAGTTAATTTGCTTCAAAATATCGTTCAATCCTATGGAAAGTAAACAAATATCGTTAAATTCTATAACGTATTTTATCTTAATTAATATACCAATAAATGACTATGGTTATAAACAAATAAGTAACTTAAAAAATCATACTGAAGAGAAAAAACAGTTTATAGAAAAACTACCAAAACTATTATCGGATGACGTTAGAAAAAAATTTCGTTCGGATGAGTCTAGTCACTCTTTTTTTGAAATATCTATTGAAGATGACTCTACTATGCAAATAATTTCATCGTATATATTTAGTGATTTAGAAGATGAATCTGGAAGAAAAGGAATTGTATTTGGTCTTTTTTTTGAATTGCCATTTGAAAATTTTTCAAATATTCCAGTGCAAACCGTTCGTAAGAAGGTGTTTGAATTTTTTGAAGAAATCAAGAAAAAGCATGTAGATATTTCTAAAAATTATTTAAAAAGTGAAGACACAGAAAATACAGTAAAAGACTTAAAATCATTTACATTAAAAAGCTTTGAAGAAATCATTTTTCCTTGTATCTTATTCAATGATCAGCCAGAAGTGAACATAGAAAAAATAATTGAAATTTTGAAAAAATCAACGCTTTTGTCAGAATTTATAAAAAAACAAGTTTCTATTGAAGTGGACAATTACCTGAAAACCAACAATAATAAAAAGAAAGGCTTTCTGAAAAAACTATTTACAAAAAAAATCGAAAATAAGACAGTCTAGTAAGAAATATTACTTCACTAAAAACAAGGAAAAAATCTATATTTTTAATGAATACAAACACTCAGTCCACCTTGTTAACCAGCATCTTCCTCCTGCCACAGTCATAATCATGGTCTCGGACGTTCTCTACCACGAGGGAAGCTTTATTTGTACCTTTTAATTGTGATGTTATTATTGGAGATAATTTAGCCAAAGCTACAAATTCTGATGAATTAGTGCAATCCTTGTCTAATACTTACGATGATTTACTTCAGTTTTGCTTAACACGTAACACCTTAGAATAACAAAAATAAAATTCTGCAAAAGTTCTTTAGGCAATTAGAGGTACGGCATAAAGAATAGCCGTTCAATTCTACCGAACAAAAAACCAAGCTATGAATCTTTGTAGAAGTTGTACTTGATGATTATTAAGAGGTTTTAGTCTCTCAATCTATGAATGAGTGGTGGATATATTTTGAGAAAACGCAAGAATGGATTAAGGATAGGTTGATGCACTTGGTATATGCAAGTGGCTAAGCACATAACAAACGCAATCAATTACCAACCTTATCGTTATTGTGATTCTTGCCGTTGCTTTAGCTTGTTGCTAAGTTAAGGTGGGAGGGCTTGGGCAAGGGTACCTCTATTTATAGGTATTTTTTGATTCGAACATCAGCGGTGCGGGCGTGGGCTTCCATGCCTTCTAAGCGGGATATTCTAGCGGTGATTTTGCCGACCATTTCTGTCGCTGCTTTGGTTTGCCGTTGGTAGCTCAGTACTTTGATGAATTTTAGTACCGATAAGCCACCTGTGTATCTAGCAACGCCACGAGTGGGCAGTACGTGATTGGTGCCAGAACATTTATCACCATAGGCAACCGTGGTTTCTTCACCTAAAAAGAGTGAGCCATAGTTGTTAAGATTAGCTAACCACCAGTCTAAATCTTCGGCTTGCACCTCTAAATGTTCAGGGGAGTATTCATCACTGACTTGAACAATTTCTTGGTTGTTATCACAAAGTATTACCTCACCATAATCATTCCATGATGCTGTTGCCGCAACTTTAGCCGTTTCTGGCAACTCTTGAATCAGTTCAGGGACTCGTTTAAGAACGCGGTCGGCTAAGTTTTTGTCGGTTGTTAGTAGCCAAGCAGGTGAATCTAATCCATGTTCCGCTTGACCAACGAGATCAACGGCTACGATTTCTGGGTCAGCGGTATGGTCAGCGATAATTGCGATTTCAGTGGGTCCTGCAATTTGGTCAATCCCAACTTGACCAAACAACATGCGTTTAGCTTCAGCAACGAAACGGTTTCCTGGACCCACTAACATATCAACGGGGGTACTGCCAAAGAAGCCATTAGTCATTGCTGCTATACCTTGTACACCTCCAATAGAGAGTATGGTATCAGCACCACAATAATTCATGGTGTAGAGAATATGTGGGTCAATATCGCAATTGCCATCAGCATCTATTCTTGGTGGAGAGCAAGCAACGATGTTTTTTACTCCCGCAATTTTTGCGGTGGTGATGGTCATGATGGCACTAGCAATATGAGCGTAGCGTCCACCAGGCACGTAACAGCCGACACTGTTGACAGGACGTAGTACGTGCCCAGTGAATACTCCAGAAGAAATCTCAACTTCTGTTTCACTTAAAGATTGTTTTTGTGCTTTAGCAAATGCACTTACATTAGCATGAGCATAGTGGATGTCTTGCTTATCTTGCTCTGAAATTTGATCAATGACTTGGTCAATTTGTTCTTGAGAAACAACTGGACTACCACTAAATTTATCTAAATTCTTAGCATATTCCAGAGCTTTTTGTTCGCCATCTTCACCTGACATGGCAACTAACATTTCCAATACAACTTGTTCGGTTTTGTTATCCGTTGAAGCCTGTTGTTTGGTTTCTTTTTTTAAATATTGAATAGTCATATTAAGCACTCCGATATAGTTTAGTCATGACAAATTCACGATGTCTAAGCACTTCAGCGGCGGTGTAACGACCATTGCTGGTGGCAATAATGTCCTGCTGGAGTTTATCGCCTGCTTCGCTGATTGTTATTTCTCTGGTAAGTACGCCTGATACATCGGTATCAATATGTTCTCCCATTGTGCGAATGGTACGTGGATTACCTGAAATTTTAACAACAGGAACAATGGGATTACCAACTACATTACCTTGCCCTGTTGGGAAGGTATGAACCACATAACCTGCTGCTGCCATTAGAGTAATACATTCAGCTGCTGCACTGGAAGTATCCATGAAGTACAAACCATTACCTTTAGCAGGTGCTTCGGCAGGTTTAAGCACATCAATATAGGAAACTTCTCTACCAATTTTTTCTAAGTTACCGAGAGCTTTTTCTTCAATAGTGGTCAAACCACCTAAGATATTACCTTTGGTTGGCTGTGAGTCAGAAAGGTCGGAAGTTTTATGTGTTTCAATAACGTCATCTTGGTAGGACTGCCAAGTTTGCATGAATTTCTCACCAATTTCTTTAGAGGCTGCACGTTTGAGGCATAAATGTTCAGCACCTGTGATTTCTGAGGTTTCACCAAACACACCGTACAATCCTTTGGGTATCCATTTGTCGTACATATTACCTACGGTTGGGCAAGAGGATAAGCCCGTAGTAGTATCGGATTCACCGCATTTGGTAGAGACCCATAGGTCATCAATACCACATTCTTGACGCATTAGAGCCGTTGCATAGTGAACATATTCCTTAGCTTTAGAAGATGCACTGGCAATGGTTTTAATATCGCCGTTTTGTTCAATTGAGAAACCCGTAACAGGTTTACCTGTTGCTGCAATGCCATCAACGATTATTTTGGTCCATTCAGGTTCAATGCCGATAACGATAACCGCAGCAACATTGGGATTCGCTCCCGTTCCAATTAGGGTACGAAAATGCAATTCAAGGTCTTCACCAAATTGCAAACGTCCATAAGCGTGAGGCAAGGCAATGGTGCCATGAATATGGCTCGCGACAGCTTCGCAAGCACTGTTAGAAATGTCATCTACGGGTAAAATTGCAACATAGTTGCGAACACCGACTCGCCCATTATCACGGCGAAAGCCAAAGAAGGAGTCAGTTGAGTTTAAGTTAAGTTGTGTCATAGTGTATTATCGTAGTGTGTTTAAATATTTCAGTTTAAATATCTCAGTTTAAATATCTCAGTTTAAATATTTCAGTTCTGGGGTAGTTAACCAATGAGTACTTACCAACAAGTATCTACCAACGAGTGCTTACCAACGAGTATCTACCTACCAACGCTTGGTTTTTAGGTTTTGAGTGTGAACGTGATGCCCTTTTTTAATTGGAGCAATCACTTTACCGATATCCTGACCGTATTTGATAATCGTATCGCCAGCAGTAAAATCCTGTAGAGCCACTTTATGCCCGATGGAAATATCTTCAAGCACATCTAAATGCAGTTCACTGTTGTCATGCGTAATAACGCATAATGCGTTGGTATTGGCGACAAGATTTTCAACAACAACAACGCCAACATTGTCTTGTTTTTCATGAATGAGTAATTGAGGAATAGTCATAAGTATTTAATGAATTTTTTAATTTAAAATAAGTTTATAATCGTATGCCGACTGTTCGGCTTGGGACAAGCGTAAATAGAAATACCCTTTGGTTGTTCAGTTGTTTAAACGACTCGTTCCCATCGCTCCTGCGTGAGAATGCCTATCTCACTTGCAAGGTTCGGTTAAACCCAACTCGTGCAGATGTCGGTGGAATTAAAAGTAACCAATTGAAATTTTTGCAAGTGGTCTAATCCCGTATGCATTCCCTCGCAGAGCGTGTCTATACAGCGTGGGAATGAGTCAAGAGTCGGGTACCTGAATAGTTACAACAAAATATACACCAACAAATATATGCCAATCTTAGTTAGGCTTAGTTAGGCATTATTTTTGCAAATTATCTTGCAATATCATATCGCTGGCTTTTTCACCAATCATAATCGCAGGGGCATTGGTGTTGCCTGAAACAATTGTTGGCATGATGGAAGCATCGGCAACTCGCAGATTACTAATACCATAAACCTGCAAACGATCATTCACCACTGCCATTGAATCTTGGTCATGCCCCATTTTGCAACTGCCTACTGGATGGTAAATGGTTTGACTAAATTGCCGTGCCGCTTCAAGTAATTGTTCATCCGTATGGTACTGGCTACCTGGTACGTATTCATCAATAATAGAGTTCTGTAACGCTGGAGCGGAAGCAATCTTGCGAGCGACTTTTACCGCATTGACCACCACTGAATAATCACGTTCATCACTCAAATAGTTACTTTGAATACTTGGGTAGTCTAATGGATTGGATGATTTAATTGCAATTTTCCCACGACTATAAGGACGTAGTTGACAAACCGAAGCGGTGAAAGCACTAAAAGGATGCACACCTTCACCTGGTTTGTCTGCACTTAAAGGCTGAAAGTGAAACTGTATATCTGGACGTTGAGTAGTAGCATTAGAATCATTTGCCACGTTAGAATTAGTAAAAACAACAACTTGGCTCGCTGCTAAGGTTAATGCACCAGTACGGTTAATCATGTATTGCAAGCCAACTAACATTTGCTTGAACCAGTTATTCAGTTCATCATTCAGGGTTCGTTGATTGGTTTTATAGACTAAACGAACCTGTAAATGATCTTGTAAATTTTCACCTACGCCAGGCAAATCCTGATGACATTGAATGCTGTGTTGGTCTAATAGTTGTTTGGAACCAATACCAGAAAGTTGCAATATTTGTGGTGAGCCAATTGCCCCTGCACACAAAACAACTTCATTCTCAGCATAGTACTGTACTTTCTGATTATCTTTGATAAACTCAACACCAACAGCACGTTGATTTTCAATGAGGATTCGAGTAACTTGTGAGCGTTTGGAGACAATAAGGTTTTTACGTCCCTTAATCGGACGGATAAAAGCTTTAGCACTACTGCAACGAAAGCCCTTTGCTGCGGTTTGCTGAAAGTAGCTTACTCCTGCTTGAGTCTCGCCATTGTAATCATCATTCCAATCAATACCCGTTTGTTTGGCGGCTTCAATAAATTGATCCGCAATCGGGCGACGTAATCGTAAATCGGATACTTTTAACTCACCTCCTTTACCATGATAAGCATCTGATTGTTCTAATTTTATTTGATCTTCAGACTTCTTAAAATATGGTAGCACATCCTGATAGCTCCAATTCCGATTGCCTAACTCTTGCCAATGATCATAATCTTCAGCTTGACCACGTACATAGAGCAAACCATTTAATGAACTTGAACCGCCCATCACTTTACCACGAGGCCATTGCAACCGCCGATTAGCAATACCTGGATCAGGGTCGGTTAGGTAACACCAATCCATACTGGGGTCATGCATGGTTTTGAAGTAACCCACAGGAACATGAATCCATGGATTCCAATCACCACCACCCGCCTCAATCAGTAATACTTGATGATTTGGGTTGGCAGATAAGCGGTTCGCTAATACACAACCTGCACTACCTGCACCTATGATAATATAATGAACTTTCTTTTGAACCATAACACTAAATTTTTACTTAATTTTTTTGATTTTTGCTGAATATCCGAATAGAAAAAAACAAACGATTATTCAAATTATGAAACAATTCTTCCCAAAAATCAAATATTTTTTACTAAAACTTGCCAATATTTGAATTTCCATCTAATGTTGACAGTGGAAACAACTTTAGTGCCTGAAATTCAAAAAATAACTCAAACAAAGTCAAAAAATGAAAAAATGTTCATATTACATTTTTTGAAACTTCTTATTGACTTTAGTGGTTTTCATTGGTTATATTTCTAAGGTGGTGATTGTCAGAGTCATGCAATTTTATGACTGATAGGATTATATTTTTGTTATTTTTAGTCTGATATTTCTGCTTGCTTTATTCACAATGATTAACAACTAAAGTGATTTAGATTAGCTGTTAATCAGCGTGTTAAAAGAAACCAGAAAATGACCCTTAAATAACTAATATAACAATCTTACTGCTCATTCTCTTTGTTTCTGATTTGAACCAGAACAATAGTATTGAAAAGGTATCAATTATTAACATTCCTGTTAGCCTTTTCTACCATTTAAATAAACATTTAATTTTTTTAAGGAGTATTTTTGTATGTTTATAAAAACGTTACGTAAATTATCGTTGCTATTAGTCGCATCCTGCTTTGTGCTGAGTGCCTCTGCTGCAACTAAAATTAAAATTCAATCGGTACTACCAACGAGTGCTGATGAAGTACTTATGCTTAAAGACTTTGCCTCTAATGTCAGCAAATTGACAAATGGCTCAGTCAAAATTGAAGTTTTACCAGCAGGTGCGGTTGTTGGTGTTAAAGAAACCTTAGAAGCGGTTGACAAAGGACTTGTTGATGGCGGGTTTGCTTGGACCCATTACTGGTCAGGTTATCATCCAGCAGCGATGTTATTTGGTTCACCAGTTGCTGGTGCCGGTGTTGGTATTGATAATATCGCATTCATTTCTTGGTTCATGTATGGTGGTGGTAAACAACTTTATGACCAACTTTGGAAAGAAATGAAAATGAATGTTAAAGGTTTAATGTTACAACCTGTAGGACCTGAAGCACTTGGTTGGTTCAAAGCACCTATTAACAGCATGGCTGATTTCAGAAAATACCGTTTCCGTACACCTCCAGGCATTCCTGGACAAACCTATAAAGATATTGGTATTGCCTCAGTTGCTATGGGCGGTGGTGATATTTTACCTGCGTTGGAAAAAGGTGTGATTGATGCCGCTGAATGGTGCTGTCCTAAGCCTGATAGTGTGTTTGGTTTCCAAAAAGTATTGAAGCACTACTATTTGCAAGGTTTACACCAAGTTGTTGTGAATGCGGATATGTATATCAATGGCGATGTATGGAAAAAACTGACTGACCATGAACGCAACGCTATGGAAGTTTCAGCGGATGCTTCATTAATTCGCTCATTGGCTTACCGTATTTATGAAAATGGTAAGGCTTTGAAAGACTTAACTGAAAATCACGGTGTTCAACTGCATGATACGCCAAAAGACTACTTTAAAGAGTACATGGATGCCGCGAAAAAATCTTTAGAACGCAATGCTAAGAAAAACAAATTCTTTGCTAAAGTTTGGCAATCACAAAAAGATTTTGCTAAAATCGCCGTACCATTCTGGTCAGGTGCACAAACGTCTAATGCAAGTTTAGGACAAGCTTACGCAAAATCATTGAAGTAACTTAACTTACTAAATTTACTCAAGTTAATAGTTTAACTATCTGAGTACGTTTAAAAGTTGCAAAGTATAAAGAGAATGGACAGGTTAATTTACCGTCCATTCTCTGTCTTTACATGAAGAAAAATTAAACATTACGATACCATTAAACTTTTATATGTTCCTCGTTTTATTCTTCACCTCATTTTTACCACAATAACTCATGAGTGATCTTAACCAACCACAAATTGAAAAGCTGGATATTACCGATGAAATGATTGCTGAACGGCGTCGATTTCATGAGTTACCAGATGATATGTCGCCTTGGATGAAAAAAACAATTGTCCTAATTGATACCTTTAGTGCCAAAACAGGCGAAATAGTTTGCTGGCTTACCGTACCCATTTTCTTAGCAATGTTTTATGAAGTTATTGCTCGCCATTTCTTTCTTGCACCGACCATGTGGGCGTACGACATCAGCCGTATGTTTTACGGGGCTTCTTTTATGTTGGGTGCAGGTTATGCCTTGATGCGTGGGGTTCATATTCGTGCCGACTTTCTCTATCGCAACTGGCAACCAAAAACTCAAGCGAATGTTGACTTGATTCTCTATTTAGCCATATTTATTCCAGGAATGTTAGCCTTTCTTTGGGCGGCTACTGACTTTGCCGTACTCTCTTGGATACGCGATGAAAAAGGCATGGACACCGCTTGGATGCCTCACATGGGGCCAATCAAAACAGCCCTTCCTGTTGGTATTTTATTTCTACTTATTCAAGGTGTTTCTGAGATATTAAAATGCCTATATACGCGACAATTCAATCGATGGCCTTAAATCATCCATAGATGCTTCCCAAATGTCCTCTATCGCTAAACTATACATTTTCGTTCATACGCTTTAAGACTGCTTTAGCATTATTTTAGTATCGCTCTTAACGCCATAGTTTATCCTCAATCTATTTCTAACTTTTTTAATATTATTATGACTCCCGAAGTACTTGGTTTGGTGCTAATTGGCGTTATGCTTTTCGCTATCTTCGTTGGCTTCCCAATTTCTTTCACATTGATTATCTTAGGGCTAGTTTTTGGCTATCTTGGCTTTGGTGATTTGGTATTCTATTTAATGACGTACCAATTCAGCAATGTTATGTTGGAGCAGACTCTAGCTGCCGTTCCGCTATTTATATTTATGGGTATCCTGATGGAAAGGGCGGAGCTTATGGAACGGCTCTTTCGTGCAATTCAGCTAATGCTCTCACGAGTCAATGGCTCCTTATTTATTGCCGTTCTATTCGTCTCCACCATCTTCGCTGCAGCCACAGGTATCGTAGGTGCTTCGGTGACTATCTTAGGAATTATGGCAGCAAAAACAATGAATCGCTCGGGTTATGATGTGCGTCTTGCTGCTGGAACGATTACCGCAGGTGGAACTCTCGGCATTTTAATTCCTCCAAGCATTATGTTAGTTGTCATGGGACCCATATTAGAAGTTCCTGTTACTGACTTATTTGCAGCAGCAATCATTCCTGGTATTTTACTTGCCAGTTTATATGCAGGATACGCCATTGTTCGTTGCTACCTAAATCCCTCCTTAGGACCTGCTTTACCTAAAGAAGAGCAACCAACGTCTATGGGACAAGTTTGGAAAGAGTTTTTTCTTGGACTCGTGCCGCCAGCAGCTTTGGTTGGAAGTACCTTAGGAAGCATCTTATTTGGTCTTGCAACGCCAACTGAAGGAGCAGGCATGGGAGCGGTTGGTGCGTTGGTCTTATCCGCCAGCTATGGCAAATTAGATTTCCGTACCCTAAAAGATGCTTTAGTCAAGACCCTTGAAATATCAACTTTGATTTTAATCTTAGTCGCCGCCTCCAATTTCTTTGGAGCCGTATTCTCACGTCTTGGCACACCATCCATGATTACCGAACTACTATTGGCATTAGACCTTCATCCAATGCTTATTTTAGCATTAATCATGATTGCCATTTTTCTATTAGGCTGGCCTCTTGAATGGGTTCCAATCGTACTGATTATTATTCCCATCCTACTACCACTCATCAATGAATTAGGCTTCAATCTATTATGGTTCGGTATCTTAGTTGCCGTCAACCTGCAAACCGCTTGGCTCTCCCCGCCAGTGGCACTGTCCGCCTACTTTCTCAAAGGGGTTGTCCCCGAATGGGACTTAAAAGATATTTATATCGGCATGATGTACTTCATGGTTATTCAGATGGTTGGTTTAGCCATCATCATCATATTCCCCGAAGTTGTCCTATGGCTACCTGAGTACTTATCCAAATCTGATTAGTATAGAAAACTGTCAGAGCAAAGTATGTCAGAGCATCTATTCGGTTTATAATTGATGAGGCTACCTCTTCCCTTTCTCAAAGGAAAAAGGAAGAGAGCCTCATTATTCGTTTATTTAAGTCATCATTATCATCGTTAAAATCACTATCATCATTATATTAAGTACCTCTATTTATTCATGTTTAGTCATGGATCAGTCATAAAAGCGATATTTCACTGCCAACATCGTTAAAATAAGTGGAAATAGGGTTGCGAGATTTGCAAACAATACCCACTTTTTTTGCCTCATTGGGAACAGGTCTATATTCCCTCGCTCATCTTTTCTTACCTGTCCCAGAATTAAAGAATTAATAGAGGTACCTGTAATCCTCCCTATTATTAATTTGTTATTAATTTGTATCAACTCGATATTTATCTGTTATGAAGTTATTCTTTGACCTTATCCCAATCGTATTATTTTTTATTGCCTTTAAATTCTATGATATTTATGTAGCAACATTAGTCGCAATGGTTACCTCGTTACTGCAAACGCTGTGGCATCGTTATCACACTGGCAAGTTTGAAAATATGCACTTAATTACTCTGGCAACCCTACTCATCTTGGGAGGAATGACTTTATTTTTTCAAAATGAATTATTTATTAAGTGGAAACCGACGATTGTCTATTGGATATTCGCAGTTGCTTTGTTAGTAACACGATCAATAAAAAAACAATCAACGCTTTCTTTATTGTTAGGCAGTAAGTTGACGCTTCCCCAAGAAGTATGGGGACGTTTAGATTGGGCGTGGTTAGCCTTTTTTGTGCTTTTAGGTATTGTGAATATTTGGGTCGCCTATCAGTTTGATACTGAAACTTGGGTGAATTTTAAATTATTTGGTTTGATGGGATTAATGCTATTATTCGTATTAGCACAAACCTTATACATCGCCAAATACCTACCCAAAACAGACGAACCAACGGATTAAAGGTTAACTCCACAAAACGATACCTCACACTCTGTAATTTGGATTCATTCTTGCCAAAGCATTGTGTTTATGGATTCAATTCAAGATTATGAGATTTTTCAATCTATATAAAGAGTATAAAATATAAATTTGATACAATCTAAAGTATGGCTATTTCTTCGCACGCTATTGCTAATAAGTTTATTGAGCTTGCCAAAAATAAAGGTAAGTGCTTGACTAATATGCAGTTACAAAAATTAGTCTTCCTTTCTCAAGGATATACTTTAGCACTCCTTGACCATCCTCTTTATTATGACCCTACCTACGCATGGCAGTGGGGACCTGTAGTTCCAAAACTCTATAAATCACTTCAAAAATACGGTTCCGATCATGTTACAGACTTTCTTGATTCTGAAGATACACTTATAGAGAGTCAAGAATCACAAATTGTGGAGACTGTTTTAGAAGGCTACGGACATTTTTCTGGCAGTCAACTTTCTAACCTCACTCATAAACCCAATACACCTTGGAGCGTTACTTGGGAGAGCAATCAATTTGGAATCATTCCTAAAGAATTAATCGCCAAGCATTACCGAAAAGTTATTGAGTCATCTTGAAAAAACACTTTTCTCCAGAACAGATTTTAGAGGTAGCCTCAAAAGAGAGAGCAGAGGTTTCCTCTTCTCTTAATGAACCAGAACTTGACCCATCCCTTGATTTAGCTGAACATCAGCTTTTCTATC
Organism: Phacellophora camtschatica; assembly: GCA_036873815.1. Lineage (NCBI taxonomy): Eukaryota > Metazoa > Cnidaria > Scyphozoa > Semaeostomeae > Ulmaridae > Phacellophora > Phacellophora camtschatica. The sequence goes on from JAYJMH010023325.1 coordinate 60,727, forward strand.
AAGTTAAGGCATTAGAACAAAACTTAAAAGAAGCCCAAGACACGCATGACCTTCGCTTAAAATATGCAGGTAGACTTTTTTGGTTGCTCTTTGTCTGGCTAATTTGTGTCGTAATTGCAGTTTTTATGTCTGGCTTGTCCTTATGGGGATTCAACCTATCTGATAACGTCCTCATTGCCTTCATAACATCAACTACAGTAAATGTAATAGGTTTGTTTGTGGTAGTTGCAAAATGGATGTTTCCCATGCTTTCAAATGGCAACAGCAAGAATGAAAATAGTAAGAACAAGGAAGAATAAAGCAACTAATCAAAAAGATTAGCAACTACTTGTTTTAGTCAGAATAGTCATGTTGTTCCTTTATGTTTTTCCTGATTGACTTGGTTAAGATTTCACTACCTTTACCACACCCTGATTACGAGTTGCCTTTAAGAAAACATCGGCAGACTGCATCGCAAAAATCCCGTTGGTTACCACTCCAGGCATGTTGTTTAGCTGTTGTTCTAATTCCATTGGGTTTTCAATATTTAGTCCATAAACATCTAAAATAATATTCCCATTATCGGTAATGACATCTTGTCGATAAACGGGTTCTGCCTGATATTTCCGAACCAATTGCCGAGCTATATGACTTCTTGCCATTGGAATCACTTCAATAGGTAAGGGAAATTCACCGAGTGTCGTAACGGCTTTACTTTCATCGGCAATACAAACAAACTGTTTCGCCAATGAGCTAACAATTTTCTCTCGGGTCAATGCTCCACCACCGCCTTTTATCATATTGAGGTTAGTATCAATTTCATCCGCACCATCAATATAAACATCAATATCAATGACCTCGTTCATTGAATAAACGGTAAAGCCTAATTGATGCAGTTGTTCGGTTGTTGCCTCACTACTGGAAACACAGCCACGTATTTTATGCCTAATTGATGCCAGTGCTTGGATAAAGTGGTTCACGGTAGAACCTGTCCCTACTCCGACAATAGTATCAAACTTCACATATTCTAAAGCAGCTTCTGCTGCCTGCTGTTTTAACTGGTCTTTTGACATAAATAGTTTTTGTACTTGATCAATTGTTGGATAAGTTAGACGAATAATTAATCTCTATGGGTGCCTCTATTTATTCTGACTGAGTCATGAATAAATAGAGGCACCCTAATAATCAATCGCATTCTTAAATCTGCGATGCACCCAATAATATTGTTCAGGGTAGCGGATTGCTAATTTTTCGATTGAAGTGATATAAGCTTGAGCAATTTGTACCGAGTCCATATTCTCTATATCGGGGAAGGCAGGCAGATAATCAACATGGATAACGCCTGCTTTGTCTTGGTAATACTCACAACAAATGAGTTTCGCCTTACCTGAAGTTAAGAAGCGTTTAACGCTTGCTAAGGTATTCACTTGAACACCAAAAAAATCTACTAGCGTTTTCATATTACCACCATGACTTTGATCAGGTGCGTACCATAAATTACCACCGTTTCTCAGGAGTTTAAACATTTCTCGCGGACTGTTTTTAACAATTAAAGGGGTATTTATCTTTTGCCGAGTTTTTTTCATGATTAGGCTAAGTAAGGTGTAATTACTATCGGCAAAGACCGCACCTAACTGAACACCATTGACGGCTGTAATTTGACTTGCGAGTTCCATACAGACAAAATGTGAACCTAAAATCAGACAGCCTTGTCCTTGCTCGTTACATTCTCTAACGTATTCAAGCCCTGTAATTTTATAGGGGACTTTAGTTGAGTGTTTAAGTCCATGCCAAACGCTAAACAAGCTAAATATCATACCCATAGTATGTTGCATATTTTTATTAGCAATGGCATTGATTTCCCTACTGGTTTTTTCAGGAAAACAAATACTTAGATTTTTTTGAATAACCTTATATCGCTCTGTTTTTCTTAAAGGTACTGTCAATATGCCCGCTATACGTTGCTGCCAATGATAAGGCAGATACCCCAGCAGATAAATACAAGGGATTAATAAGATAATGATACAATTAATTACTAAATTGATAAACCATTTCATAAATCTGAATTAAAGACAAAATATATCCTAACATAAAAAATCGGCAAACAATCTTGCATCAATCACCGTTTCTCTTTTTAACAAAGCCGTTATAAATTATATAGCTTCAGCATAATTTGACTCAGTACAAAACCACTCAAAAGCCACTCAAAGATAATTCTCACAGACAATCAGTGGAACATCTCACCTTTATGGACTCAACCATTACGCCACCTCATAATTCACCATCTCACAATTCATTGCCGCAATTAATTATAGGCATGGGGAAAACAGGGCGATCCATTGCCCAATTTTTATCCTACCTTAACCAGCCTTTTGATTGCTACGATGATAAGCAACAAGTCATACAAAATATACAGCAACAGGCAAGTGAGGAACGAGAACAATTCAGTGGCAACGGCAACTATACTCACCTGAGAAACGGTTATCATCAAGGAGATTTAAATAACCCGTTAAACCATCAGACCATTGAAACATGGCTATCGGGTTATCTACGATTGTTGGTAAGTCCTGGTGTCGCTACGGATACGCCACTAATTATTGCCGCTAAGAAGCTCAACATTCCTTGCGTAACGGATTTAGAGTTATTTGGTGAGGTGGTTTCACCTGAGCGTATTGTCGCGATTACTGGTTCAAATGGTAAAAGTACGGTAACCGCTTGGACAGCAGAAACATTAAACCAATGTGGTTTAACAGCCATCGCCTGCGGTAACATAGGTAAACCTATGCTACAAGCATGGACAGTATTTCAACAACAAAGTAAAGAACCTCAATCAGCAACGGCAACGGTTTCAAAATCACCGACAAAATCACCAATATGGGTGGTTGAAATTTCTAGTTTCCAACTTGAATACACTGAATCAGTCACCGCAAAAATTGCGGTACTTCTAAATATTACACCCGATCATTTAGATCGCCACAAAAACCTTGAGAGCTATCGGCAAATTAAACACAAAATTTTTCAGCAAGCCAAACTAAAAATCTATAATCGTGATGATGCTATATGCCACCCAATTGATGAAAATCCCAACACAAAAACTATTTCATTTGGGCAAAAAATTAATAACCACCCTGAAAATCAACAAATTGAACCGTCTGAATCATCTCAACTATCTCAACCATCTGAACAATACGCTCTATCTGATACTAATTTAATTCGTTTAAACCAACGCTCAGCAATCAAACAACCAACCATTTTGTTTGATTGCAATCAATTACCTTTATACGGCACTCACAATTGGCTAAATGCTCAAGCAGTATGGGCAATTGTTCATAGTTTTGGTATTGAAGATTCATCTATTGCAAAAAACATTGTCCACTGGTCAGGGTTGCCACATCGATTTGAGTTAGTAAAAACTCAAGACGGACGACAATGGATTAATGACTCAAAAAGTACCAATGTAGGCTCTTTAAAGGCAGCGTTAGAAAGTTTGGCTACCGTTAAAAAGAATGCTCATCAAGTCGTCCTATTAATTGGCGGACAAACCAAGAAAGGTGATTTTAGCACCTTGTCCGCATTACTTAAACAACATGCTAACCAGATAATTCTCTTTGGTGAAGATAAGTTTTTAATTTACCAACAACTTGAACCGTTTAACCTACCATTGCTCAAAACCAAGTCCAACGAGTCTAATCTATCTGATATTATCCAAATCTGCTGTAAACTTTCAACCTCAGGAGACACCATTCTGTTCTCCCCTGGTTGTGCGAGTTTTGATATGTTTAAAAGTTTTAAAGACCGAGGAAACCAGTTTAGGCAACTAGTCAGCCAACTCACACAATCCCATCAAACATTGGAATCATCAAGCACAAAAACCTATAACCAAACTATCCAACCGCAAACTGAGTAATGACTTACACAATCCCATCAAACATTAGAATCATCAAGCACAAAAACTTATAACCAAACTATCCTCAAACTATCCAACCGCAAACTGAGTAATGACTTACACAATCCCATCAAACATTAGAATCATCAAGCACAAAAACCTATAACCAAACTATCCAACCGCAAACTGAGTAATGAATAAAAAAGCCACTTCCATAACTCATCCACTCCATCAATTCTGGCAATTGATTCGTAACCCTATTGCCCATCAGCAAGACTGGTTGCTTTGGGGTACCATCTCACTCTTGATTGCGGTTGGTATAGTCGTCAACTACTCAAGTGCGATTTATACCAGTGAAATCATGCGAGGCAATGAAGGGAAAATCAACACCTTATTTTTAAAAAACTGTTGGATGATTTTCTGTGGTTTTATACTCTGGGCAGTCATGCGTTTTATTCCTTATGAGTATTGGCAAAAAAACAGAAAAATCCTCTACTGGTTGGGTTGGCTGATGCTACTACTGCCTTTTGTGCCGGGTATAGGCGTTATATACAATGGGAGCTATCGCTGGATTTCTTTACTGGGTTTCTCTTTTCAGCCCTCTGAACTAATGAAGCTATTCTATATTATTTTTCTTGCTGGCTATATTGATAAATTTGCATTTACCACACTTCGCCACCAATGGCACGATGTTTTAAAAGTAGTTGCCCTTCCCGTTGCCTTGATTTGTATTCTACTAATCTATGAACCCGACTTAGGTTCTACGATATTTATAATGTTTCTCACGCTCAGCATGACCTTTATTGCCTCAGCACATCTAGGCGGTTTTTTTGTGCTTGCTGTTGCCGTCCTTATTGTTTCAACGTTTCTTATCCTATCGGAAGGTTACACGTTAAGCCGTTGGCAAAGTTTTATGGACCCTTGGCAAGACCCCTTCAATACTGGATACAACATCACTCAATCGCTGATGATGCTTGGTAAAGGTGATGTATGGGGAAGTGGACTCGGCAATAGTATCCACAAATTAGGCTATATGCCTGAGGCACATGGAGATTATGTTATCAGCGTAATTGCTGAAGAGTTAGGTTTAATCGGTATTCTTTGCGTATTGATTGGTTACTTAATCATCATCTGGCGACTACTCTCACTCGTTAAGGCCTGTTTTGATAAACAACAAATATTTGCAGGCATGTTCGTTTTCGGGATTATGATATGGTTATTTTTCCAAATATTCGTCAACATTGGCGGAGCCATCAACCTACTCCCTTCAAAAGGACTCGTGCTACCCTTTTTTGGACAAGGAGGCAGCTTTATTCTCGTGTTCTTTAGTGCCTTAGGCATTATCATGCAAATTGAATCCAAAATCCGTGGTAATACTTAAGGGCACCTCAATTTATTCATCACTCAGTCAAAAAAGCGAGATTTCTCCACAATTGAAAGTTGAAAGTTGAAAATTAACCACCTCCAAAAACCTTTTGCCAAACAACCGCATATTTCAATCCAATCCGTAGAGACGCTTTGCAAGCGTCTTTTATACACGCACAATTTTCCACAATTGAAAGTTGAAAATTAACCACCTCCAAAAACCTTTTACCAAACAACCACAAATTTCAATCCAGTCCGTAGAGACGCTTTGCAAGCGTCTTTTATACACGCACAATTTTCCACAATTGAAAGTTGAAAATTAACCACCTCCAAAAACCTTTTGCCAAACAACCGCATATTTCAATCCAATCCGTACAGACGCTTTGCAAGCGTCTTTTATACACGCACAATTTTCCACAATTGAAAGTTGAAAATTAACCACCTCCAAAAACC